>LBNU01020433.1:101562-113212 GCA_014162995.1 Artemisia annua | reverse complement strand
CTCAAAGGTAGGTCAATCGGAGGGCAACTAAGTAATAGGTTGCTTCAGTAAGCTTTTTCTTTAGGAGGTTTGAAAAGCTTCAATGCGTTCTTGAGAAAGACAAATATAGTTCTTTTTCGAGAGTTGGGTCCATTGGCCTGGGAGATTTTTGAGAATCCTGAATGAACTACGATAGAACGCCGGCATATCCAAGAAAACTCCGAACACCTTTAAACATTTGTAGAGGAGGTAGTTTAGCAATGACATCCACTTTTAGCTTTGTCGACTCAATCTCGCTCTTAGCAAATTTTGGTGGCCAAGGACAATGCCTTCTTGATGACATGAAATGACTTTTCTCCCAATTTGACAAAGATTAGTATCTTCACAATTTGAAGCATATTTGGTCAAATGTGAGAGACATGTTATCAAAGAATTCCAACGACGAGAAATCCTCCATAAAGACCTCCATAGTTTTTCTCCGATCGTGTCGTTAAATATGGCCATCATAAACTTATGTGCGATGCAAGTGATTTTGCCATAGGTGCGGTCTTGGGGCAACGAAAAACCAAGCATTTTCAGCCTATACATTATGCAAGCAAAACTTTCACCGAGGCTCAAGCTCATTACACCACAACTGAAAAAGAATTGTTAGCCGTGGTGTATGCTTTCGAGAAATTCCGGCCATACTTGATATTGACCAAAACCATAGTGTATACGGATCACTTGGCTCTCAAATATCTATTTGCAAAACAAGATGCAAAGCCGAGATTGCTCCGATGGGTTCTCCTCCTACAAGAATTTGATATCATTATCCGTGATAAAAAAAGGAGCTGAGAACCTTGCTGCTGATCACTTGTCCTGATTAGAGTACCCTCATCAAAGTATTCTCGAGAAAAAGGAAATAAATGAAACATTTCCTCTCGAGACACTTAATGTGATATCTTTTCGTGGTAATTCTAGTACCCCATGGTTTGCCGACTTTGCAAACTACCATGCGGGGAACTTTGTTGTTAAAGGGATGTCGTCCCAACAAAAGAACAAATTCTTCAAAGACATGAAGCATTACTTTTGGGATGACCCATATTTTTTTAAATTTTGTGCGGATCAAGTCGTCTGACGGTGTGTTCACGGCCAAGAAGCCATGGAAATTCTTAAGGCTTGTCATAATGGACCCACCGGGGGACATCACGGCCCGAACTACACCGCCGAGAAAGTATTTGATTCTGGTTTCTATTGGCCCACAATTTACAAGGACGCCCATGACTTAGTCAAATCTTGTGACTCTTGTCAACATCATGGGAAAATTTCGCAAAGAGATGAAATGACGCAAAGAAACTCTCAATGAGCTTGAAAGAGAACCAACTACTCTATGCTTGAAAGAGAACCAACTACTCTATGCTTAGCATCTAACTTCTAAAGAAACTCTATCACTTCTCGTTCTTCTCAAATTTAAAATCCCGAATAATAAGATCCGCGAATGCTTAGCCATAATCATNCAAATCTTGTGACTCTTGTCAACATCATGGGAAAATTTCGCAAAGAGATGAAATGACGCAAAGAAACTCTCAATGAGCTTGAAAGAGAACCAACTACTCTATGCTTGAAAGAGAACCAACTACTCTATGCTTAGCATCTAACTTCTAAAGAAACTCTATCACTTCTCGTTCTTCTCAAATTTAAAATCCCGAATAATAAGATCCGCGAATGCTTAGCCATAATCATTTTTAAAGATTATTTTGGTTAAGGGAGACAAGCTAGGGCTCAACACGCCCGGATCAAGTCAAAATTTTTATTCTCACTCTTACCTAGTAGGAAAGTCAAACACGGTGTCAAATCACTTATTATATTTTTGCACGATATTTTTTCATTTTTCTCATTTTTTTTGTGCTTTTTCATCATCTTTTCTTTGAAATTTATCAAAATTTTTCAATTTTTTTGGATTTTTCAATTTTTGAGGAAAACGGGGTTGCGAGAGTAAACGACTAATGAAAGTGCAAGGTCAAATTGAATCGAAGATTAACCCCCCCAGACTAAAGGTAAACATTGTCCTCAATGTTTCCAAGGTAAGGGTAATCCTAACAATAATTCTAAGGCCGTTTATTAAGTATGCCAAAGATACCGTTAGTCGATAAGATTTGGATATAGTGATTTCCAAGCAAGCATCAATACATGGGACTCGAGTGGAGATGAGACGATCCACGAGCACGAGAGTCATCATGAATTGGGGAAATCCTGCACAAACACAAACAACCAAGCAAACACAAGATTGGAAGAGGTCGCCCTCCTCGCGTTACTTATTAGATAATAAAATAAAAAGGATAAGCATGGGGTGCCTCCCACGAAGCGCTTGTTTAGTAACGAGTCGTGTAGCTTAGACTCGCCCCGAATTTACTTGTCCTTGGGGGAGCAAATGAAACACACAGCTTGAAAAGCGACGATGCCGGGGTCAAAAACAACATCCTCACTCCCGGGGGAATGACGGATGGGAGAAACAACAGCATAGGTAAGATAAGGAAGAAAGATCATAACAACGATTTCGAGGTCAAATTCAAAGAGATCCTCAGGGGTAAGCACAACTTTCTCCTTAGTCTTATAATCATCCTTCTTCAAATTTTCATCAACAAATTCTTCAATAGTAACGTAAGAAGCAAGGATGTCGGGCTGGAGCCCATAAGAGTCCTTACAAGGTAATATACCGGGTTTAAAAATTTTATCTTCTGAAAGGAACGATAATGAAGTATCAACCACGGTAAAAGATGATGAATCCTTAGTCGATGACAACTTAGTAGGCTCAGAAACTTCTTCAATTCTTGATGGAGTCGGATCGACTGGAGTTAAAAACTCATCGTGAAGAGAATTAACCATATGATGAACATTTGTAACCTCGGGTTCCGTAACAGACTCGTCACTATCCTTAATCTGAATATCGAAGAGCGGATTATCTGAAATCATAGTAAAATCTGGTTCGAAATCAAATAGAGGATTGGTGAAAGTTGTTTTGAAAGTTTCAAGAACTGGGTTATCTGATTCATTTGAGGTTTCATCAATTTCTGAAAGAACATCGATCTCTTCTGGAGAGAAGTCACCTCTCTCATCCGGTGTGAAAGAGAGATTAGAAAAGTCGGGAATATTTGGTTCAGAAAATGAGGTGGGATTGCCACACTGAGGGATTTCTTCTTCAACGTACTCGATTTCTCCACAAGACAAGGAAGTATAACCTTCGTCAGACTCGGAACATATCTCATCATGATTATCAATGGACTCATCAGTAACTTCATCGTTCTTCGGAGGGAGAGGAGGTAATGGTTCTTCATGTAATAAACTTTCAAGAAAACGAATATCTCCCTCCGGATCAAAGTTAGTATCATCAACCATCGTCGATTCGGAATGACTTTTAGCAAGACAAGCCTCGATCTCATCTGAAAAGACATCACTCCTCTCAACCGGCGTGGGAGAAGGAGCGATAGACTCGGAAACGAGAGGATCAGAGGATGGAGTGTCGGTTGAAATAGAATTATCATTAACAGGAGAAGTATCGACCTCTTCCACAACAGAGTCACTTCCCTCGACCGTAGTGAGAGAAGGATTGGAAGAGTCGGGGATCTTAGCTTCAGAAGATATGATGCCACGTTTACAAAGTAAAGCTCGTATGTTCTGTGCATGCTCCTCTGCTAACAATTCTTCCATGCTTTTGCTTCCATCATCCTCGACGGTTGTGTTGAAATATGATGAAGTATTATATAACTTCCCAATTTGAATGGACGCCTCGTCATCATCGTCATTGTAAATGAAGGGTTTACGATATTGAGAGCTTTCCTTAGATGCTCGTTCTTCGGATAAAAGTTCTCCAATAGTTTTCTCACGAGACTCGGGAGTATGAGTATCACGATTTTCCAAATACTGATTAACCGCTTGCTGTTGATTACGAACTACTTCGACAACGGCTCCCATAAGGTTTGCAATTTCGAGCATTCTATCTTGATGATTTTGATAATCGTTGGAATTTTGTGGGGGTTGGTTAAAACCATGAGAATCGTAACATGAATTAGGCTCAACATAAGAATTTTCAAACGATCCCCCACAATTTTCAAAATTTGATGAACTTTGGAATGAATCACCATTGTAATATGGTACTTGCTCATAAGTGTTTTGAGGAGGAAAGTAAGAATCGTTTTGAGGATAATTGGAAAAGTTCGAATTGAAATTTTGAGAATATGAATTTTCATCTTCGACAGCACAAAACAAACAATTTCCATTTATAAGATTTCTACCACACCTCACGCAAGTACACCGTTCACAATAAGTCGCAATCGGATCCAAAAGGTTGCCACATCCATCACAGTAACGTTGATTGAGCGAAGATAAGTCGGGCTGAGGTGGGTAGTTGTAAAAATTTGAAGGATAGTTGAATGAATTCGGGTTTTGATCATACAAGAATGAATTACTTGAACCACAAAACAAACAACTTCCGTTTTGAATATCGTTGCCACACCTTACACACGTACAATATCGACATGGTGAACCATAAAGTGGTTCACCACAACCAACACAAAGTATCAATGAATCCATGAGAATTGAACAAAAGAGAGATAAAGAGATAGAATTAAACGATTGGGGGATAAGAGGATTATTTTTGGGTTTTTATGTTGTAAAATGTAAAACAAAAGTGAAAGCTAATTTTGAAAAAGAAAATCTTTTTGGATTTTTTAATTTTAGAAAAAAAAAAGAAATCAAAAGAAAAACAATTTGGAAGAGAAAATATTTTTGTGTTTTTATATTTTGAAAATATTTACAAAAGCGTTAACTTCTCGAAAGAAGGATCTTCAAAACACATTACTCAAACGATCGAACGACTAAATCTTATCAACCGCTCCCCGGCAGCGGCGCCATTTTGACGAGGCCGTTCTAGCAGAGTGCAAAGCTCGAACCTCGAGTCATAGTCCCAACGAGGGTAGAACTGATCTAGTCAATTGAGTCGTGAGTTATGTGAGATGAATAGGTTTGAAAGATTTGGTTTGGTTTTGTTTACACTACAACGACAATTAAAATGAAATTAAAGTAAAGAGAAACAATAAAACGACGCAAAAGTAATAAGCAAGTAAAACAAGCATGAAATAAAGTGACTAAATAAAACGAGTATTAAAGTGCGAAAAGTAATTAAAACGGTAAATGAATTTTAAAGACAATATGTTTGCAAAGCGACGTGAGTAAGTTCGTTAAGTGTGAACTAAAGTTTATGACGAATTATTTTCCTTTCTCGAAATTAGTTGTCAATTAATCTTTCGAAAAGTTAATAATTCTAGACATATGATTTAATTGTTTTCCGGCTTTTGTTCTTCAAATAATTAAATCATGTATCTAAATAATCTTAACGATTATTAGTCACAACTCATTAATGTTCGCACTTAACTCACAAACTCGAATCACTAAGCAAACACGATTTAAACTACTCACGACTCATTCTAAATGAAATAAAGCGACACGAAATTAAATGTGAACTTATAAAATAAAATGTTTTTGGTTTTTAAGACTTAAGAAAAGCGAAAAGTAAAATTAGCTAGACTCTAAAGGGAAAGTTTATGACTAAGTGACTTTAAATGTAAAAAGGTTTAAATCTAAAAATGAAACGACACAAGACATCAAAATCAAGAAAACGACACTTAATAAATTTTAGAAAATTTTGGCAGAGTTTCCCCTTAGCATAAAGCGTAAGAAGCCTCAC
The DNA here is from genome assembly GCA_014162995.1 of Artemisia annua. Classification (NCBI taxonomy): domain Eukaryota; kingdom Viridiplantae; phylum Streptophyta; class Magnoliopsida; order Asterales; family Asteraceae; genus Artemisia; species Artemisia annua. Next base: position 107,511 of record LBNU01020433.1, on the reverse strand, counting down.
TCGATGAGACGATGAGGTGGAACTCGTGCCTAACTCGGCGTATAAAAGAAAATAAACTCGACACAAGAGAAGTGAAATAAACTAGAAAAGTAAATCAAACCAAACTTAGAACAATTTAGAAACAAACTTGAAAGAAATTTTTGATAGCAGACTAGTAAATGTTTAAAGAATTAAAACTTGTAAAATGAAAATAAGCAACTTGCTAAACTATGTTAAAAACCAAACTCCCTAACTGTTAAACATACTAGCAAATTAACTTTTGACACTCGTAAGAAATGAACAAAGAAAACTGAAATCAAAGCTCCCAAGGACATGTAACCATACTTGCTAAAACCAAAGACCCATACTAGCAAGAAATGACATGATACTCGCAATACTGAAGTCATACTCGCAAAACTAAGAAGCATACTCGCAAAGAACATAACCTTGATACTCGCAATTAATTTGGACTCCATACTCGCAAGAAATATAAAACTTGGTACCATACTCGCAAAGTTTAAGTGCTTACTCGCTGAATCATAAGCATACTTGCAAGAAAAATAAAACCATACTCGCAAAAAGTCACCATATTCGCAAACTATGAAGCATACTCGCAAAACCCTAAGTTTCAAAAACCAAATTCGTAAAAACAGTAGGAAGCAAGCTGGAAAACATTTAGACACTAGAAAACTAAATCTAAACCTATAAAACTTTGTAGAAACGACTCAAGGAAAAGAAAATAAGCTAGAAATTATAATGAACGAGCCAAAATCTATCTAAACCATATTTTTTTTTATCTTTTTCGAAACAAAAACATGCAAAGGTGGTGAGAATTTTATAAAAGCTTTTGTAAAAGATTAAGATTAAAGTAGACAATGATTAACACTAACAAAAATAAACTCAAATGATGTAAAGATTGAAAAGAAAGATTAAGAAGGAATGTTAAATAAGCTAAAGAAAAATGACCTGAAAAATAAAACTTGCATTAAAATAAAACTTACACTAATGAAAAACTAAAATCTACTTGACTCAAGACTCCTCACAAATGAAGCTATAGGGGGTATTTAAAGGGCTAAGGAAGTTTCCTTTTTGCCTTCGTGTACAAAATGGCCCCTCTACTTTGATAGTTCATGAAAGCTACACATAAACTTTAATACAACACTACTTAAACGTTCTAAAAACTAAGTGTAAGTCTTGTAACTTGAGGTAGCATGTTGACGTGCTTTCCAAAGGTCTTCAAATATTTAAAAGTGACCACTTGCTCGAACTTGGAAAGCTTATCTTCATAATTATCTTTGGACTTCAATTAAGCGTCTCTTTCATTTTCTTGAGCCTTTAAGAAATAAATTCGTCGTCACGGGCTTTTCTTAAGTAAATTTCATCTTTGGCTTCACTTTCAAACTCTTTTCCAAATCTCGTGCTCATTTAGGCCTTTTTGGTTGATTTTGATGTCGTTTTTGCAATATCCTTTCCTGCACAGTCACAAACACAAAAACACGATATCTTTGGCGTTTAACGTTAGTTTTTGGTCTTTTTGGTCTTAATATGGTGAGTAAAAGGTATGTGAATAAGCACATACCAAAATCCCCCAGACTAAGGTATTGCGTGTCCTCACGCAATGTGATCAATTCACGCTTAAGAGATAAATAATTTTGATGCTCTTTTTACTAACTTTAGAAAGTAGCAAAACGTTCGAAAGAGATTACAAAATCATATATTCCCTAAAACGCCCCGAGTTTCCATTTTATTCCTTATACTAATCTAAACTGTTGGGTTTTGAAGTAACTCTACTTCTGGATGCTACACTGCTGCTGATTAGTCAAGTCTACTGCTAAGTGCAAAATCTCTACTGCTAGACAAGACTACTGCTGAGACTCTACTGCTGGAAGTATACTGCTAAGACTCTGCTGCTATGTGATAAGTTTATGTACGAATATTTGTATTTATAGTATAGATATTATGTAATATTCTATTATGTTAGAAGATCATAGTCGTGGGTAGGAAGTTGTATGTAAGCCTGTAGGGTTCCTTGGTGTATAAAAGGAGATCCTAGGGTTAGACTAGAATACGATTTATTCTAGCATTGTATTCACTTCAAGGTTGCAAATCCCTAGCACTATTCAGAGTGCTCATATTCAATATATTGAAGTGTTTAGTTGGTGATATTATTGTGTTTGTGTTCATCTTAAGTTAATCAATAAATTCCGCATATTGATTAAGTTTGTAACAAGTCAGCTTCTATACATTGTTGTCTTGGTTTATCTAAGATAATAATACTAGATCAATTGCTCAACTGGGATCAACAAGTGGTATCAGAGCTTGTGATCTAGAAGCTGTGACCAAGAAGAACTCAAACATTCTGTTAAGTTCTGTCTGTTAACACATCTGAAGCAATGGGTGATGAAACACATATGGTTACTGCCTCCAAGGTTGCTATGCTGAAGCAAGGTGAGTATGAGATATGGAAGATGAGAATGAGGCAATACATCCGGATGATTGACTACAAGATGTGGGATGCTATTGTCAAGGGTACCAAAACTTCAGTGACTGTTGATGGCAAGGAAGTTGGAATCAAGTGAAAGGAAGCTGATGATCTCATGAAACTGGAGATAAAAGCTCATAGTATTCTCCTGATGGGATTACCCAATGAATTTCAGGTTGACTTTGAACCCATTGATACTGCTAAGGAGCTTATGGAAGCTATTGAAACAAGATTTGGTGGCAATGATGCCACTAAGAAAGCTAGGAAAAATGCTTTGAAGCATCAATTTGAGAACTTCATTGCTATCAGTGGAGAAAATCTTGATGGTACTTACAACAGACTCCAAAAGCTTGTAAGTCATTTAAAGCTTCTTGGATACATTGTCCCTCAAGAAGATACAAATCTCAAATTTATTAGAAGCCTGTCACCTGAATGGAGCATGCAAACTGTTGTGTGGAGAAACAAAGCTGATTTTGATACAATGAGCTTGGATGATCTATACAACAACTTGAAGGCTTATGAAACTGAGTTGAAGGGTGCATCAAATTCGTCTACTTCATCATCAGCAGCTCAAAATATTGCTTTTGTTTCTACCAAAGGCAATACTTCATTAGAGGGTCACTCTGCTGCTTATGGTGTCTCTACTGTTAGCACTAGTATCTCTGCTGCTAGTTCTAATAACTTGGACACTGCAAGTGATGCTGCTCTGTGTGCATTCTTGGCTGATCTCACCACAGCTACTGAAGTTCTAAACCAAGATGCTGATCATATTGATTCTGATGATCTGGAAGAAATTGATATGAAGTGGCAAATGGCTATGCTGACTTTAAGGGCAAGAAAGTTCTTGAAAAGAACTGGAAGGCAACTTAAGTATAATCCACAGGGAAACATGGGATTTGACAAGTCAAAGATGGAGTGCTTCAACTGCAATAGGAATGGACATTTTGCCAGAGAATGCAGAGCTCCCAAGAAGAATGTTGATACAATCAAGAAGGCTGCAGAAGAGTCAAAGCCAACTACTGCTTTGGTGTCTTGTGATGGTTTGGGAGATTATGATTGGAGTGACTTGGCACAAGAAGAACCAAACCATGTCTTGCTTGCAGTGACAACTACAGGGCATAACTTTGCTCTAATGGCTTATGCTTCTTCATCATCTGGCTCAGATTCTGAGGTATCACATGAATCTAATGAATCTTCTTGTTCTTTTAAATCATGTACTGACACTATAGAAGAACTTAAGGTTAGGAATGAGAGTTTGCTAAAAGAAGCTAAGTTTCTTAGACTTGATAACATAGGTTATAAAGTAGGTATTGAAAATGTTGAAAGAAAACTTGACTATATGAAAGAATGTGAGATTGAGTATGTTGATAGGTTAAACATACAAGATGGAGAAATTGAAATTAAAAATGATGAAATAGCAATGCTTAAAAGAAAGTTAGTTGAGGCTGAAAAAGCTAGAGATTTAGCTATTGAGGAAAAAGATAAGCACATCATTAGAGTTGATAAACAAAAGTATGCTACTTCTATTCTTAATGAACATGACAAAAACATAATTGAGTGTCAATTGATGAGAAAGTATAGTGGCATAGGATACAATGAGGTTCCACCTCCCATGAAAAGTGCACTTGCACCACCTGGGAAAGAATTGTCATTTGTAGATGTTGAAGGGCTTATAAAATCTGCAAGAGAATTTAGTAAGTCACTTAGTGTTATACTAGAGGTTGCAAAAATGAATTCTGATGCTCCAATCATTGAAGATTGGGTGTCAGATAGTGAAGATGAATTAGATGAGCCAACCACTAGGTCAACACAAAGTTCTAATGTGTCAAAGAGTACTGATAGGCTAACACAGTGAGCTAAAAAGGAAGAGGTTCCTCAAGTTGTCAAGCCTAAAATTAATCAGGATAAGTTTCTAAAACCTGTGTTAGGTCATGCTTTGTCTAAAAAGGTTGTTGAGTACCAAGAGATACCTAGAGATCATATGAAAAGGTTCAATAACAAGCCTAGGGGAAACCAAAGAAACTTCAATGGCCTAGTCTCAAACAGATTAGGAAATGATTTTTATCTTAAAAAGAAGGCATGTTATAATTGTGGTAGTTTTGAGCATCTTCAAGCAAATTGTGCTAACTATCAAAAACCAGTTTGGAACCAATATACAAGAGTGAATCATAAAAACTTTTCAAAAAGAGATCACTCACCTCCCAAAAGAAATATGGTTCCAAGGGCAGTGTTACTGAGATCTGGTGCTACTAGATCTATTGTGACTGCTCAACCAAAAAGGCCTTTTCAAAATAAAACAACTGGGTCTGCTGCTACTTCAAGAGTAAACTCTGCTGCTAAGGCAATTTACTCTACTGCTGTGCCTAAAAAGTTACCAAACACAGTTGTTGGAAATCATTTTTATGCTGTAAAGGCCTCAGCTTGTTGGAGTTGGAAACCAAAATCAAATGCTTTAACTCAAGTTTCCAACAACAACAGTGCATCAATGGATCTTACTAAATATAACTATGTTGATGCACAAGGCAGATCCAAGTCAGTAATGGCTTGGGTCAAAAAGAGAAACTAATTTCTCTACTTTATGTGCAGGGCAATCTACAAGACAAGCTAAAAGACCAAGGAATTGTGGATAGTGGATGCTCTGGACATATGACTGGTGACATATCCCAACTTGAAGATTTTGTGCCTATTGATGGTGGATGTGTTGCTTTTGGTAATGATCCTACAGGTGGAAAAATTGTTGGTATTGGTACTATAAAAACAGGAAATTTGAATTTTGAAAATGTGATGTTAGTTAAAGGACTTAAGTTTAATCTCTTTAGTGTTTCACAAATGTGTGACAAAAGGAATTTTGTTCTTTTTACTGACACTGAATGTCTTGTCCTTTCTTCTGACTTTAAGTTACCAGATGACAAGTATGTGGTACTCAAAGTTCCAAGAAATGACAACATATACAGTGATCATATAAAGAACATAGTTCCTAGAAGAGATGTAACTTGTCTTTTTGCTAAAGCCACCTTTGATGAATCCAAATTATGGCATAGGAGACTTGGACACTTAAATTTCAAAACCATGAATAAATTGGTAAAAAGTAATCTTGTTAGAGGATTACCTTCAAAGGTTTTTGAAAATGATGAAACCTGTGTTGCCTGTAAAAAGGGTAAACAACACAGAGTATCTTTTAAGTCCAAAGTTGTTAATACTATTGATGAGCCTTTGCATTTGCTTCATATGGATTTATTTGGACCTGTTTTTGTGAAAAGTCTGAATAAGAAGCAATTTTGTCTAGTTGTCACAGATGATTTCAGTAGGTTTACTTGGGTATTCTTTCTAGCTACTAAAGATGAAACATCTGAAATTCTTAAGGAGTTCATAACTAGAATAGAAAACCTAATAAATCACAAGGTAAAGATAATAAGGTGTGACAATGGAACTGAATTTAAGAATCAAACAATGAATCAGTTCTGTGTGGGTAAGGGTATTTTAAGACA
>LBNU01020433.1:61326-94144 GCA_014162995.1 Artemisia annua | reverse complement strand
AATATATTATATTTTAAAACTTGAAATCGATCTATGGAAATGGAAAAATATTTAGAAGGGAAAATTGCTTTTAAACCACCATTTCTTGAAAATGAAAATTTTCTTGAATGGAAAAATCGATTCGAAAGTTATGTGAAATCAATAGACTAGGATTTTTGGCATGTCATTTCAATTGGTGATATTCAATCAATAAATATTACTTTTGAAAAACAAAATAACTTGGCAAAATTTATTATATACAAAGCTATTTCAAATGTTGAGTATGAAAGAATGTTTTTTTGTCAAACGGCAAACGATATGTGGAAAAGTCTATCAAAATATCACCAAGAAGAATGTCAAGCCAAAGAAAAACTTGCACATGAGTTAGTAGCAAAAGAAAGTATAGTAGATAAATATTTAGTTGATGTAAGTACAAGTGCTACTAGTTCAAATGTTTTATGTAAAGGTAATGATGCCGAAAACAACATGAGCCACGACAAGAGTAAACAAGAAGATTGTATAGAGATGACAATCAAAAAGGAGCAAGTGACGATGAAGACTCTAGTTCCGAAAGTGAAGACGAAGAATATGAAAAGGTTGTTAAAGAATTCAAAAGACTTATCAAAAAGGGACAAAGAGTACAAAATAAAAGGAAAACGACTTGAAGGAAAAGATTTGGTGATGAAGAACAAGAATGTTTCAATGCTCAAGCGTCAAATGAAGTATGCATAGGAATTAATTTGGAGCCCGATGAATGGGTAAAGGATAGCGGGTGCTCAAGACACATGACGGGGAATCGCAAGCTATTTTCTACATACAAAGCATACAATGGAGGTAACGTTATTTTTGGTAGTGATCGTCGTGGAAAAATCATAAGCAAAGGTACGATTTCATCTACAGTTTCAATTAGGACGGACCATGGTAGGGAATTTGATAACGAAATACAATTCGGAAAATATTGTGATTTAAATGGAATATCTCACAACTTTTCCGCTCCACGAACACCTCAATCAAATGGAGTAGTAGAAAGGAAAAATAGGAATTTACAAGAAATGAGTAGAACTATGTTAAACGAGCAATCTATCCCACAAAAATTTTGGTGCCATGCCGTAGATACTTCAACATATATACTTAATAGGGTGTCTATTAGACGAATATTAGGAAAAACTCCTTATGAGTTACTAAGAGGTAGAAAACCATACATAGGCTACTTTAAGGTATTCGGAAGCAAATGTTTCATTCTTAACACTAAGGATTATCTTACTAAGTTCTACCCTAAGTCATATGAAGGAATTTTTCTAGGATACTCGCAAAATAGTAAAGCATATATAGTCTTAAATAAAGATACTATGAAAGTAGAAGAATCATTAAACGTAACCTTCGACGAAACTCCTCCACCACCTAAGACATTGCCCTTAGAAGATGATGATGTTATAGAGGAAGATGCTATTGAGGTTAGTAAAACAAAACCCGTAGGAAATGATATTGAGGAAGAAAATTTAGAAGAAAACGAAGTCATAAATATTAAGGAATCTAGGTCACACCCGTTAGATAACATCATAGGTCACCCAAACCAACGAACACTTAGATCACAAGCGCAAGACAAAAATAACTTCTTTTGTTTTGTGTCGACAATAGAACCTAAGAACATAAATGAAGCCTTAAAGGATGAAAGTTGGATTATGGCTATGCAAGAAGAATTAAATCAATTCAAAACAAATGATGTTTGGGAATTAGTACCAAATCCTAGGAATGTGACTATAATAGGAACTAAGTGGGTATTTAGGAATAAACTAGATGAGAATGGAATAGTTACTAGGAACAAAGCTAGGTTAGTCGCCCAAGGTTATAATCAACAAGAAGGAATTGATTATGACGAAACCTATGCCCCCGTAGCTAGATTAGAATCCATTAGAATCCTTTTAGCTTATGCCTGCGCCCTAGACTTTAGGTTATACCAAATGGATGTGAAGAGTGCATTCCTTAACGGTTTTATCAATGAGGAGGTATATGTGGCACAACCTCCAGGATTCATTGACTTCGCAAAACCTGATTATGTTTATAAACTAAAGAAAGCTTTATATGGTCTTAAGCAAGCTCCAAAGGCTTGGTATGATAGACTAAAGGCATTCTTGGTTAAACATAATTATTCCATGGGAATGGTAGACAACACTCTCTTCACTAAAAGAAGTAACCCACATATTATCATTGTTCAAATATATGTTGATGATATTATATTTGGCTCAACTTGTTAAGAAATGTGTGATGAATTTGCCAAAATCATGCATGATGAGTTTGAGATGACTATGATGGGAGAACTAAACTTCTTCTTAGGTCTACAAATAAAACAATTAGAAGATGGAATATTTTTTAACCAATCTAAGTACATTAAAGAAATGCTTAAGAAATTTGGCCTAGAAGACTCTAAACCACTTAAGACACCTATGACTACGGAAATTAAACTCACAAGAGATGAAGAAGGTGAGTCCGTAGATAACACTAACTATAGAGGAATGATAGGAAGTTTACTATACTTAACGGCAAGTAGACCCGATATAATGTATAGTGTTTGCCTTTGTGCTCGCTTTCAAGAGGATCCCAAAACCTCTCACCTAGAAACGGTTAAGCGTATCTTCCGATACATTAAAGGCACTATACACTTAGGATTATGGTATCCTAAGGGATCCGGCATAGAAACCATTGTCTATGCGGATTCGGATCATGCGGGAGACTACGTAGATAGAAAGAGCACTAGCGGTATATGCACGTTTATGGGATGTTGTTTAACATCTTGGTTTTCAAAGAAGCAAACCGCTCTTGCTATTTCTACCACCGAAGCCGAATACGTAAGCGCTGGAAAGGCATGTCAACAAGCACTATGGATGAAACAAGCTCTCTTAGACTATGGCATTGGGTTAGAAAATATCCCCATTATGTGCGATAATAAAGGAGCTATAGACTTAAGTAAGAATCCCGTTCAACACTCTAGGACTAAACATATAAAAATACGCTATCACTTCCTTAGGGATAATGTACAAAAAGGAAACATCACTATAGAAAAGGTAGCTTCGGAAGATAACATAGCCAACATATTCACTAAGCCCCTTAAGCGTGAATTATTTAACCACTTGCTTTTAGGATTAGGAATGATGGAACAAATTGATTAAATTTTCTTAAAGGATCAAAACTTTCTGAAATTTTCAAAATTCTGGACATTTTTAAGTGTCAGATGGGCGGACCCCTTAAATATATAAGGGCGGCCCCCATAAAATTAAGGGGACCGGCCTCTATTTAAGGGGGCCGGCCATCTGATGGTAAAAAGTTCTTTGTTTTTCTTTCTTTCTTCTCAAATTTGAGTCTAGGATTCTGTTTTGCACAAAATCAGGAATTGAGATATTTTGTTTGCGTAATTATACTTTCAATAAAAACCTCAATTCTTTTCCAAAACATTCTCACGATTAGGAAAACTCATTTTTGAATAATGATAAAAAAGTTTTTCTAAAATCATGCATAATAGTCTTGCTCACGTTATCTATAAGTATATAATCTAATGTATACGTATATATAACATTTAGAAGTAAGCAAATTTAATTCAAGGAGACTAAAGATTGTTTCTTAGGATTATTATTAGTTCTTCATATGAGTTGAAGCAATCTTTACTCCACATTTGTTTCATATAGGCACACACTNAAAATCATGCATAATAGTCTTGCTCACGTTATCTATAAGTATATAATCTAATGTATACGTATATATAACATTTAGAAGTAAGCAAATTTAATTCAAGGAGACTAAAGATTGTTTCTTAGGATTATTATTAGTTCTTCATATGAGTTGAAGCAATCTTTACTCCACATTTGTTTCATATAGGCACACACTAGAACAAAATCAAGAACTTCATAATCACATTTGCTCCATCACTAGTTACGACTAATAGGTGCCTTCACTTAAGATAAGTTTCCTTAGGTTCCTTTAATTGCTTAATTGTTTATTTGCCTTAATATGCATGCTTAATTATGATTATATGTTTATTTGCTTGCATGTATACTTTTCATTTAAATACCACAATGAAAATGCTTGCCTAGTTGCCTAAAGAGTTGGTCTTGCCCAACACCAAACCCCAAAACAAACATCTTTCTGGAAAAACCTCACCAAAAACCCAATTATGGCAACCTGGGTCCTCAGAATAGGGCGGCCCCCTTAAATCAAAGGGGCGGTCCCCTTAAAATTAAGGGGACCGGCCAGCAATTAAGGGGGCTGGCCATCTGCTGGACGAGGGTTGCTGTTTACTTTCTGCTTTTTAGCCCATTCCACCCTATTTTGATTCCTCATTTCTCTGAATTCACAAACACCTTTTGTTAATCAAATCCAACACATATTCTCCTTCCAAAAACACAACATCATCACACTATAAATACCCTTCATCATCATAAACCACCACTCACTCCATCATGACTACTCCCAACAAGCCAAAGTCAAAAGCCTCAAGGCTAGCAAAGGATGACCGAAAAATCAAATTGGAAAAGAAAAACAAGCCCTCAAAACAATGCCATCACATCCATAGGGATTGAACAACAGCCAATACCTACAACCACTTACTTCCCCAACCTCAATCCAAATCCACAAGGTCATTCCCTTGAACCTCATTACAATCCATACAATCTTGGTCAAACCTCTACCACACCTTCATTCAACTATAATGATCCATACAATTATGGTCAATCATCCAATTACACCTCAAACATCTTCCCATCCAACTACACAACCCCAATTCACCCACATCAACCAAATGAACCACTCCACAATGCCACAGAAAAGCAAAAATTCCGTGAAGAACTCAATGTCATTCGAGATCTTCGTGATCTAAATGCAACGCATCTTGCACAACGCAACTTGGACAAACCTCCCTCATCACCATATTCAAATTGTTTACCTCACTCACTCAATTTGGATCAAGTCACCAACCACACTTACTATTGTCCTTGTTGCTATTTCCTACAAAAACAAATTCTTCACTTAAGTCAAGATATTTCTTGGATTGAATATCTTCTCACTTGCCCTCATCCAATACCTCCTCTCATTCGATACAATATCCCTAGAAACAACCCTTCCACTCCATACCCATCACCATCAAACCACTAAACAAAACCTCCATGCTTCCGAATAAAATCACCAAAAATATTTTGTAACCAAGCAAGGCCAAGTAACCTCAAGACGGCAACTTAGCATCTTCTTAGTAGAGTTTACTAAGAAAAGCATATATGCATGCTAATGTACTAAAGATTATGTCTTTAACATAATCTATTTTAATAAATTTATTAATGAATGTTTTGTTTTTGCCATGATTTTTACTTAATTGTCTTGCTTTTACCATGTATTTGATTTATTATGCTTTGCTCTATTTGTATGCATTCTGTATATATATTGTGCTCTCTAAATATTTTTGCAAGCATTCCATCTCTCGATTTCCTTTATGACCTCAAAACGAGGGGGAGTATACGTCAAGGGGGAGTTCCAAGTATATCGGGATAACCTTTTTGATGCTAACAAAAAGGGGGAGAATTAATATAAACTCACGAAATAATTATATATATACTAATTTTCATTTTAATGAGTTTAGATTTTGTAATCATCAAAAAGGGGGAGATTGTTGACATAAATAATGCATAAAAACGTTATTTATATTTTTCGATATCTCTACGTTTTGACGATCACAAAATGTAAAATCATTAAACGTAAGATTACTACGTAACAAGTATTAAGCTAGTTTATATCATTTTATCCAACTTAATCACTTAAGGTATGAATAAACAAGTGTTTAATACATTTCATGATCAAAGGGCTATTTAATTAATTACTACGAAGTTTATTTAATAACATAAACATATTATATATTTTTGAAAAACACTTTTGGTAATAAAAGAAAATGTTTAAATCATACTAAATATATGAATTCAAATTTTTAACCAAAATCAGTTAGTTTTTCACAAAATAAACTTTCCCCACTAAAAGACAGAAGTTCTGGCTGTTACAACTGGGCGGCCCCTTTAGTTATAAGGGGCGGCCCCCTTAATTTTAAGGGGGCCGGCCACGCTCCTCTGTCAGAATCTGTCAGAAATTTTCTCCTATAAATACAACCTCAAACCTGGTATTTTTTACACCTCTTGCACGAAAATTTTCAGATCTAAATCTCTCTAAACATCTTCTAAAACCCTTTGATCATTTGATTATTAATCCTTGTTTCAAGTGATTCAATCCCTCCTCATTCATCCTCATCCAAAGTGCAAGAGAAGAATACTCCTTCAACCTCAAGTTTAAGTAGTATTGTACATTTGTTGTGTATATTGTGTATAGCATTTGTGAAGTAGTGTTGTGTTTATAGTAAGTAGTTCTAGGAGAGCTAGTTGTGAATAGAAGTTGGGTAGAGAAGAAGATTAAGTAGTGAAGTAGTGAAGTGGTGTGTGGTAGTGAAGAAGTTGAGGTGTGTACAAGTAGTGATAAGTTGTGGTGTGTAGTGAGATTGGTTCTAGCTAGGATTAGGACCCGACATTTAGCTTAGTGTCGTAAATAGGTGTAAGCAAAAGTCGTGTAAGGTTTTCTCCGCCATAAGGGAGCTTGTTGACATAGTGAAGAAAACTCCCGAGTTAGGTGCTCGGGGAGTGGAGTAGGACGAAGAGGAGATTCATAGCCGAACCACTATAAATCCTTTGTCTCACGGTGCCATTCTTCCATCTCTATCTTTTTACATACTTGTCATATTATATACTAGTTGATATCGTAGTTTATAATTGTGCAAGTCTTTTGGTATAATATAAAGTTCGGATTGGTGTTTTCATAAACAAAGATTTTGTAAATTAAAAAGACGTAAAACTATTCAACGCCCCTTCTAGTTTTCCAAAAACTTATTAAAAAGCGACAAAGAGCACAAGACAAAAGGAAAACAAATCGAAGGAAAATATTTGGTGATGAAGAACAAGATTGTTTTGTCGCTCAATCATCAAATGAAATATGCCAAGAAATCAATTTGGAGCCCGATAAATGGGTAAAGGATAGCAGGTGCTCAAGACACATGACGGGGAATCGCAAATTATTCTCTACATACAAAGCATACAACGGAGGTAACATCATTTTTAGTAGTGATCGTCGTGGAAAAATCATAGGCAAAGATACGATCTCTCAAGACTCCCTAACTATTGAAAATGATGAACATGTAGATAACTTAACATATAACTTGCTTAGTATAGGTCAAATATGTGACAATAAGTGTAGGGTTTCCTTTACCGGTAAGATAGTGTAATTATTAAGTATGATAAAGTCATAGGTAGAGGAATTAGGAAAGGTGGCGTATATGTCATGAAACTAGGAGATAAATTGGAAGATATGATATGTCTAGCGAACTTATACGAAAACTCCACCTTGTGGCATAGGAGACTAGGTCATGCAAATATGCAACAAATACAATCTTTGGTGTCTAAGGAACTAGTTAGAAACTTGCCTAGTCAAAAATATAATCAACACCTTTGCGATGCTTGTAAAATACGAAAACAAGCACATGCGAGTCATAAAGCTAAAAATATAGTATCCACTACTAGATGCTTAGAACTACTTCATATGGACCTCTTCGGTCCATCCGCGGTGCGGAGCTACGATGGCAACCGCTACACCTTAGTTATAGTAGATGACTGATAAGGAGAAAAGTGTACCCGTTTTAGGGGGTCATTTAAGGCCTAATTCGTGTTAATATGATAAATATTGCCCTAAATCGTTCCTTTTGTCATTTTAGGTACTTTTGAGAAGAATTCTGGAGAACACATCATTTTGGACGTTTTTGGAGCATAAAGTGAAGGAAACGACAAAGTCTCAAAAGAATGCTGGAAATCCTTCCTGACGGCGTCAGAGTCACAAAGTGACGCCGTCAACCAACCAAGACAAAAGAGTGGATTCTGACTATACATGAAGCCCTAAGAAGAAATTGAGATGTTTACACTTGACGGCGTCAGGTGTTAATATTCCTAGGCCGTCAGGTGTAAAGCTAACAAGTGACGGCCCAGAGCAAGTTTACAAGTAACGGCGTCAGAAGTAGATCTAGGCCATCCGAGAACCCTAATGACGGCGAGCTGACGGCGTCAGAGCGTATAAGCTGACGCCGTCAGAGTGTATTTTCTATATATACTTTTCTATTTTTCATTCATTAGTGTGCAACTTTTGGGAACAAACCCTAGACGATTTTGACAGCTTTTTCAAGGGTTTTTCACCCTTGATTCTTCCATGTTCAATTAAAGATAAGTCTCCATTCAAATTAATCAATATGTCTATGTGTTGGTTAATTATATCTTATGCTTGTCTTTCAATTAACATGCTAGGCTAGATTTATCTTGTGTTTGCTTAGATCTAATGAAACCTAACTATTGATTATTGGTTGTTGGTGTGTTATTAATTGTATTGGATGATTGTTTATCGATGTTAGGCTTAAGAAAACTGGCTAACCTCCTATACGGTAACTTGCTTGAACGTCTTAAGAAACATGAACCAATGCGTACTAGGTTTTTATGGTTGTATTTAATGCATGAGCGAATTCTAATGATCCCATGTTAGGAGCTTCTAGCAGGCTCGACATAGGAGTGAAGTAGGAGCTTATAGAGTTGGGGAAGTACGTACGCCACCCCACGAATGGTATTAAGGAATACACCCGTCATCCACGTAATTAATACACACTAATTAACCGATAAAAGATAGTTAGGGAGTAAGGAAATCTAAGTAAACACACTTGTCTCCATATAAGTTTCACAACCTTTTATTTTCTTGTTATTTTATTTTAATTGCAATAGTAGTTTTTGGGTTAGTTGGCTAGCAACTAATTCCGCCCACTCCTTCACACCCGAGATTTTACTTGCTTTCAAAAAATATAAAAATACAAAAATAATCATCCCTCATCCTTAGACCTATTAGAGTAGTTTTTCATACCTAATGAACATTATTCCCTGTGAGAGAACGATCAATCCCCCGTACTTACCACTACACTATACTACATCGGTCAAGTACACTGCCTGGTAGGATTGCAAGCTTCTCAAGATCCCTTGAGAGGTAAAACCTGTTGCGTGGTCGCAATTTCGGATCATCAAGTTTTTGGCGCCGCTGCCGGGGAATATTTATTGTTTAGGTTGAATTTTTATTTTATTAGGTCTACTCACTAGATTCCTTTCTAGTGAGATTTTTACTTTATTTTTCTAGGTTCTTCTTTAGTCTATCTTATTCTTTGTGCCTTTGTTCGTAATACTTCTTCATGAGTAATATTGATCGTTTGATCCCCGTTATTCGTGTTTTCCGCCGTAGGAATTTTCAGTTACCCAACCTGCCCCCTATTGTTGAAAACGAAAACCCACCAAACCTATCACCCGATCATCACTTTGACAACCATTCTGATATGGACGAATCTGACCATGACACCGACCATGAAAATGGACCTTTTTACTATTCGTCGGATTCTGATGAAGACCTAGGGAATAGGGAAGTAGTATATGACCCTGAAGGGGATGAAAGAGCTAACCCTCTAAATTATTTTGACCCTAGAACAAAGATTGAGAAAGATAGTTTGTTTAACATGCAATTCCCTTGCAAAATTGGATTTAGAAGCTTTGACGCCTACCTTAATTCATCTTTGCCAATGAACATTATTTCGCATGCTGAATACAATAAAATCATGGTAAATGAGTTAGAGTATCAAGGAGATAATATTATTGCTAGGGCTAAGAATTTGCATGTGTTTGTGGGGAGCTTTACCTATCAAACGGACTTTATGGTTATGGAAGATCTAAGAGAGTTTATTGATAGTAACCTCACCCAAGTTGTGTTTGGGAAGCCCTTCTAAGACTAACCAATTTAGATGAAAAACTAATGGAAGGGTTAATTACATTCTCAGATGGGGATGAGGATTTTGTTTATCAAATGCCCCGTGCACACCCTAGGTATAAAAACTTTTCTATTGAGAAATGTAATAGGTTTCCCCCCTGTGATATATTAAGTGAGAACGATATTAGAAAAGGACTTAAGTACCCCCATGAAAAGAATAAGAGGTACTTCCGCGGATGCTTAGAGCTTAATGATGATTATAAGAAGGATGAGGCGACAATTAGGTGGCTCACGCTTGGATACGTGTGAATTAGTGACACTAGATGAGAGCACATGACTTTGAGTCTAGCTACAATACTCGTTAATAAAGAAAAGCGCTTCTTGGGAGGCAACCCAAGCTTTATTTGTTTTGAGTGTTTATTTGTTTGCTTGATTTTATTTGTTTCCGTATGTATGTTATTTTTGTTATTGATTCATGCTTCAAAAAAAAACTAACTTGTGAAAATGCTTTATTTTGTTTTTAACTTCGTCTTAACTACATATAAAGGTATTTTGCAAAAGATAAGTGTAAGGGAAATCTAAATCGGTTTATAAGAACGAATGAACATGAATCATAACAATGTAAATTAACATACATATTAGTTCTTGCTTGAGTCAAATGCTTGTATCGAGTCATAATGATATTTTTGCAGGAATTCCAGGAAGTAAGGTATAGTTTTTCCAGAAATTTTCCGGAAACTTAACATGAGAATTCTGTCAGATCATTTCTGACGGCGTCAGGCATTACAACCTGACGGCGTCAGGCAGTAATTTTCTGAAATTTTTGAAAGTTTTGTTTTTCTTCCGGAATCATAAAAAGTTTTGTTAATTCTCTAACTTATAATCTCCAGGAATTCTGCAAAAACATTCATTCCACAAGCATTATATCCTATTATAGATTATACCGCCGATTTTACGCGAGGTTCGCCTTTATTGTTTTTCAGGTTAACAGGTTATTTTGGACAAGGAGATGATTTATATTTCGGAAGGGAAGCTTTGAGCGTTCATCTTTCTTGGAAGAAGATCTAACCATGTTACCTCACTATCCACACCAAACGAATCAGGGGAGTATTTGTTTCATTCTTTCATTTTCATTACTTTTACATCTTTTATGTGAACATTGGGGACAATGTTCGGTTTAAGTGTAAGGGGGGTAAATGAAGACACCTTAGAGAATGCAATTGCGCTTGATTTTTGTTTGTTTGATAGTAAATTTGTAATAAAACCGAGAGAAATATTTGTTAGGGCAATTTTAGCGCCAATTTAAAATTTTTTACAACATTTAGAAGTGAAACTTTGGTCCTAATAAGCGTCTCATGGATAGGAAATTATATGACTAGCACAAAAACCCTACCACTAAAAAATTTTCCACCCCAAATATGTGAGGTTCGCCCCTAGAATTGGTAGGAAAAGCATTTATGCTATGATGTGTGTACCGGTAGCACTTAGATTCTAGAACTTGCGTTAGGACCATCTCAAATCCACAAGTGAGACTACATTCGTGTAGTTAGATCTACTACATGATAAGAGGCATTAGGATTAACCCCTTGTTTTACACCCGTGTTTTTGTTATAATTACGTTGGCTACATTGGTCAAGTAATTCTCCCACACCCTTTGCGTTGTACCCATTTTTGGTACACGATACCCCTAGTACACCCCTCAGAGCCTATCTTTTCGTTTCGACCTTTGAGCATCTTACTCAAAGTGAGAATTTGTTACACCCCACTTAAATGTACACCCAAATCGCCTTAGCCCACCTTTTATGCACTCATCTTTAGTGCATTATTGTTACAACATTTGTGTTAAACCCTTTGTTAATTATCTAATTGATTATATGGTTGCTAAGTCGAGTTATATCTTGTACATATTGTTTTGGGACGATTGGGACTCATGGGTAAAGTACTAGTTTAATGGAGTAATGGGGAAGAACATCATTATTACCCCCATATGTGCTAAATATTTTAAAAAGTACTCTAAGTTTTTCGATTATCTTAATTCGAGTCATTAGATTAGTTATTTGTAAAAGTATGTAAAAGTTCAAGTGTAAGGGGAGAACCGAGGCCCCTATGATGTATTTTCTTGGATGGTAGGGCAAGAGTGTGTGCAAAAAAAATAATAAATAAAAATTGAACAAATAAATAAAAGAAAAAAAAATCAAAAAAATCAAGAAAAATACAAAAAAAAGAGAAAAAGAGAAGTAGAAAAAAACATACGGACTACCATCCCGTTTCTTTTTATGTTTGTTTATGTTTTTGTTATTTCGTTTTTAGCTTAAGTTGAGTCGAGTCTTAGCTTAGCAACATTGTATAGTACATGTATTTGATCATTATAATTAACTTGCCACCAGTAAAATACCCTTTATTCCAACCAAACCGTGTTTATCATATCCCTACACCTTACATTACAAACCTTTGGAAAGCCCTCTTTGATAGTTTATCTTAGGTGCTTATGCTTAGTGGAGGAGTAATTGATCCTCTCCCAAGCCTATGGTAATCTATTTGCTATGACAGGTAGTGAGTGACTTTATTCCATTTCCAATGTAGTTGTGTAGGTTTATAACACCCGAGAGATGAGAGTATGCAAGACACTATTTGTGAGGTGCTAGTGTATGATTTCCGTGCTTATTATGATTAGGGTCGAGTAACTATTTGTTGTAATTACTTTTATATTAGTGTTAAATGACCCCTAACTCATATTTTGATTAGAATAAAAGCCTATTTGCTTGAGGACAAGCAAATCTCAAGTGTAAGGGTATTTGATGAGGAGAAAAGTGTACCCATTTTAGGGGGTCATTTAAGCCCTAATTCGTGTTAATATGATCAAATATTTCCCTAAATCGTTCCTTTTGTCATTTTAGGTACTTTTGAGAAGAATTCTGTAAAACACATCATTTTGGACGTTTTTGGAGCATAAAATGAAGGAAACGACAAAGTCTCAAAAGAATGCTTGAAATCCTTCCTGACGGCGTCAGAGTCACAAGGTGACGCCATCAGCCAACCAAGACAAAGGAGTGGATTCTGACTATACGTGACGCCCTAAGAAGAAATTGAGATGTTTACACCTGACGGCGTCAGGTGTTAATATTCCTAGGCCGTCAGGTGTAAAGCTAACAAGTGACGGCCCAGAGCAAGTTTACAAGTGACGGCGTCAGAAGTAGATCTAGGCCATCTGAGAACCCTAATGACGGCGAGCTAACGGCGTCAGAGCGTATAAGCTGACGCCGTCAGAATGTATTCTCTATATATACTTTTCTATTTTTCATTCATTAGTGTGCAACTTTTGGGAACAAAACCCTAGACGATTTTGACAGCTTTTTAAAGGGTTTTTCACCCTTGATTCTTCCATGTTAAATTGAAGATAAGTCTCCATTCAAATTAATCAATATGTCTATGTATTGGTTAATTATATCTTATGCTTAAGAAAACTGGCTTGAACGTCTTAAGAAAACTGGCTAACCTCCTATACGGTAACTTGCTTGAACGTCTTAAGAAACATGAACCAATGCGCACTAGGTTTTTATGGTTGTATTTAATGCATGAGCGAATTCTAATGATCCCATGTTAGGAGCTTCTAGCAGGCTCGACATAGGAGTGAAGTAGGAGCTTATAGAGTTGGGGAAGTACGTACGCCACCCCACGAATGGTATTAAGGAATGCACCCGTCATCCACGCAATTAATACACACTAATTAACCGGTAAAAGATAGTTAGGGAGTAAGGAAATCTAAGTAAACACACTTGTCTCCATATAAGTTTCACAACCTTTTATTTTCTTGTTATTTTATTTTAATTGCAATAGTAGTTTTTGGGTTAGTTGACTAGCAACTAATTCCGCCCACTCCTTCAAACCCGAGATTTTACTTGCTTTCAAAAAATATAAAAATACAAAAATAATCATCCCTCATCCTTAGACCTATTAGAGTAGTTTTTCATACCTAACGAACACTATTCCCTGTGAGAGAACGATCAATCCCCCGTACTTATCACTACACTATACTACATCGGTCAGGTACACTGCCTGGTGGGATTGCAAGCTTCTCAAGATCCCTTGAGATCTAAAACTTGTTGCGTGGTCGCAATCCTGCGTCATCAATGACTATTCACGATACACGTGGACTAGGTTCCTAAGCGGTAAAACCGAAGCCTTTAAAAATTTTGAGACATTTAGTAAAATGATACAAAAGAAACTAGGATGCTTGACACCTCCCAAACTAACCAGTCAACCAGGTGTGGTCAACAAGTCAAATCTGAGAGAGGAGAGATCAATTTATGATCCGTTGAAAGCACAGTGTATTCACGGGTCGTTATGTCCCAACGAGGTTGAAATTGTATTTTGAAAACGTTTATGGGAATGAGTGATTTGGAGATAGTAACCAGATAATGATTTGGATTGATTTACACTAACGGAAATGAGATAAATAATAGATATTAACAATTACGGGAAATCAGATAAACTAAAAACGTAATCAAAATTAAAACAAACGTAAATGCGTGCTGAGAAAAGTGGGAATTAAGCAAAAACAAACTACAGGGGGTGAAAATGACTTTTTACAAACTTAATATTAAAAGAAAATTTATAAAAAAGAAAAACATTTTTTTGATTATTTTATTATTTAATATTAATTAAATACTATTTAATTACTTATTATTAATATTTAACTTAAACTAAATTTAATATAATATTAAATAAACTTAAGAAAATGAAAATTTATTTTTACAAATTCTGAAATAACTTAAAAATAATATAAAAACTAACAATATGTCTTTTTGTCTTTTTCTGAATTTAATATTAATTAATTACTAATTAGATATTAATTAACTAATTAAACTAATTTAAATTACTAATAATACTAAAAATGACTTAGAAAATTATGAAATATTTTATAAAACGAATTAGCCATCTCAGGAATCCTAAAAAAATATTAAAAGTTTATAAAAATATTATTATACTATTTTACTAATTATTTACTTAGTTATTAATTAAAAACTATTTAAACTAATTTAATTAAGAAAAATGGAACATTAACAGTAATAATTATGAAACTAATTTCTAAAAATACTTTATAATTAATAAGAACTAGAAAAATTATAAAAAGATACTAGTGATTAAAAATAAACAGTAAGTGATTTTCTTTTTGGTTTTTTAATTAAAACTAATTTAACTAATATTAATTATTATAAATACTAAATGAAAAGATAAAATTATGATATTTTTTATACAAATATTTTTATACAAATACTATAATAATGCAGAAACCTAGGAAAAATATAAAAAGTACTAAGTGCTTAATGAAAAAGTTGAAAAATAAGCTAAGTAGCTAAAACTTCTTAAATAGAAGCTATCATTATTTTAAAAGTGATGATTTTTTGATTTTTCTTTTTGAGAGCTAATTATACAGTGAAAACAAACAACTTTTATGAAAACACTTTTTACAAAACTCAAAAGTAAGCAATTTGGGATCTAAAATGCTTAACAGTGAGATTTTTGCCTTGAAAATGGATTTTGGTTGAAAAATAAGCCACACAATGATCACATAAGTAATATTAAGCTATAAGCAAATGATATGAACACAAAATAAGCCAGAGAGATAGAAAGAGCACACTCAATAAGCTAAGAACAACAAATAAGCATAATCCACAACCACAGACCAAACAGGCCAAAAGGGCTATATGCAACCCTATGTGGGGTCCACAAACAAGCTCAAGTGTCAAAAAGGGCTTTTGACCCAATAAGCCAACCTGGGGAGCTTTCAAATAAGCTATGTGTGAGCTTGTGAAGTTTGGTGAAAACTGAGTCACAGGGGAAATTTGCTAAAAAGTGCTAAAAGAAAAGCAGAAAATAAGCAGTTTAACTAAGCTAAAAAAAATAACTAAAAATATCCTAATGAAGATAAGCAACAAAATATTAATGTCCAAAAAGCACAAGTCCTGAAACCAAGTATTAAGACCTAGAGAAAATCAACTAGTTTATTCAAAAAAAATTTTTGCGACAATTTTGACTTTTTGAAATTGTTGGTTCTTTTGACTTTTTTGAACTTTGATTGGTCTCTAATCACTGATATTGAAGTAATAAGCTATCCTATGACTGAATTAAGCTTGAGAAACAATGTACTTATGCAACTAAATTATGAGATTATGCACCCTAAACAACCACTGATTATGCAGAAATGGATTTAAAAGATGATTTTGACTTTTGATCACCAGACCACTGGATTTTATGACTAATCTATCCTAAAGGCACCTATATGAGACTGTTTCAACCAATTACAACCACTGAAACACATATGTTAGCCTATAACTCCTCTGTGCCAAACACCCCTTATGCAAAGACTGTTTTTAGACTCTCAATGATTTCAGAGGAAATGATCTAGAATACTGATGCAAATAGGTTAAATAAACTCTATTAAACTTGTTTGGACTAAACTTATGCAAAAACTAGACCTATACTACATTATTCTCACTTGCAATATGAGACAGTGGTGACATATGAATCAAGTATGGTGCGAACTACTAGAAAATGATGTAATAAACTATAATTAGGCTATGATATGATGAAACTATTTAACTGAAACAATAAACAAGCAATGCATTCAAATCTATACTATATTAAGCTATATTTATGAAATAAGCTATAAAAGGAAATTGAGATTCACCTGATTAAACCTCAGCTTAACAAAGGTACTTTTGATCCAAGCCTATCTTTTTATAGGCTTCTAAATCAGGTACAAGGAACCCTTAGCTTCTTCTGGTAAGCTCAACTATGCTTATTAATAAGCATAGTTGACTTTTGTTGACTTTTTGCATTTTTGAGCTAAAACCTATTTAGACCTTGCTGAGCTTATGAAAACCTATGAATGACTTTAAACAAGCTTAATGGAACAGTAATGAAGGCTTTTAACAAAAATTATACCAATATGAAAATTTCACTAAAAAAAGGGTCAATAACTGAATTTAACAGAAAAACTTGGGATTGTGATTAAATAAACTTCAAATTACAATAGTAGAACTGAGTACAGGATTTTAAAAGCAAATTTAACAACTAAAAACTAAGTTTACATTAATACGACATTACAGGTTAACTAACTAAAACTACTACTTGTCTCTGCTTCTTCTTCTTCTTTATATAGGTGACATTTAGGGTTCCTTGGGTCCCACTTGAACTTTCCCAGCAGTAAACTCAGCCCTTGGATGACTGAAATGGATCATAGCCTTTGAATCCCTTTTTGGCGCCAAAATGATATTTAACCAATTGGGCAGGTTGCTTGTGCAGGAGTAGGGAGCATTTAATGCTTGTTGTTTGTAGTATTTGGAGGAAGTAGCAAGTGGAGATGGTGGGGGTGGTGGTAGCAGAGGATAAGGGTGGTTTTGGTGAGTGGTATTGGAGGGAAACAAGGGGGTGACGGGTTTGACTGGTATTGACCAAGGGGTGGGTTTATTTGTGTTGTTGGGCCTGAGGGTATGGTGGATCAGGTGGGCTTGGATTAAAAAGGGTGGTGTTTTGTTTGTTGGGTTATGCTAAATAACATAGCTCATTTGGTTTAGGCTAATAATACCACAAGGACCATTATTGTAAATTGCCGAAAAATGAGGGGCTTGAAATGCCAATCTTCCAAAGTTAAACCAAGGTCCAAACTTGCCACATTTGACTTATCAAAGGACCATGATTGATAATTTCCCATATTTGAATATCCCAGGGACTAATTATGCCAAAACTGAAACTGCAGGGGCCAAACTTGTAAATCCCTCAAACTTTTCACCTAGGGGCTAAACTTGATAACTTGTGAACTCCAAGGACCATTTTTGACTTTTTCTTCCAAAATAAATGCTCAAGGACTGATTCTGTCAATTTTTGAAACTTGAGGGACTAAACTTGCCATTTGTTGAAATTTGCAATCCATAGGTTCAATTTGTCATTCCTTGATTCCCGGGGGACTATTTTTGACTTTTCTTTGAAATAATTTATCCAGGGACCATTTTTGACAATTTTTGAAAGTTCAGGGACTGAAACTGCTAATTATGTAAACTTTGCTCATTTTTTTATCTGTTTTCAGTCCTTTTGTACCTGTTACATGTAAAAACACAATCCAGGGATATTTTCTGTATTTTGAGTCATTTCTAAGTGTTTTAAATGTTTTTGTAGTGCAGAATGGACAAAAATGATGAGTATTTACACACTTATCAATCCCCCACACTAAAATATTGCTAGTCCCTAGCAATCTTTTATGAAAACTTAATGGATTTGATATCTCTTTACCAAAAGCCATTAATTTTGGAGTAGCCAAATGTTTCAGTATATGATACTTTGGTACACTGATAACCAAATGATTTTGAGCAAACCATCAGCTGTCAACGGATTTGATTTGTCTTTACCAAAAGCCGTTTGCTTCTGGACTAGCCAACTCTTCACGATCAAAGATATGGTGAGCTGAATACCATACAATTTTTGGAAAATTGTAAGCCATAAACGGATTTGATATATCTTTACCGAGAGCCGTTTGCTCTCGGATTAGCCAGACCTTATGTGGGTTAGACATGGTGGATTGATAACCATTTGTCGTGTAAGTGCAAAGCACTTACACCAAAAAAAATTTTGGCCAAAATGGGGGTATTAAGGCACTAGAAGGTACAAATTTGATCAAATTCGCCAGAATTCCTCCCCCACACTTAGAATTGAATATTGTCCTCAATATTCAAAGTCACGGCTATTATGCCGACTCTTTGAACGTAAAAAGGCAACATTACTAGCTAAGTGTGCGAAGGAAATCTTTTTTCACAAAAAGGTTTTATAAGTTATCCCTGGATAATCGTTAGCAAAAGGATCGGATATTGGGCGGCTGGATTGAAAACAGGCGCATCAATCATCACAATCCAAGGGAAACCTGAAAACATGAGCAAACAACAGAAGAGGAAACCCCCCACACTTAGTGTTAGAAAATAGAAAGAAGTCAGAGACATGGGTGAAAACCCATGTGGTGCTAATGTTTTTGTTTACCGAGTCACTATCTTGACTCGACCCCGAATTCATTGGTTCTTGGGGAAGCAAGTGGAAAAGACAATCTCCAGCCGACTTTCATTCAAAATGTTTGGACAAACCACTAGTANGAAAATAGAAAGAAGTCAGAGACATGGGTGAAAACCCATGTGGTGCTAATGTTTTTGTTTACCGAGTCACTATCTTGACTCGACCCCGAATTCATTGGTTCTTGGGGAAGCAAGTGGAAAAGACAATCTCCAGCCGACTTTCATTCAAAATGTTTGGACAAACCACTAGTACAAAAATGGGATTTGGTCACACATGTTGTTTTTCAAACGGTCACACTATAACTTTTTTATGTGACTAAATGAACCAGAATAAAAGAAACAACCATACTTGATCCGACTTGTGTGACCATTTCGTCTTTCCAACTGAGGCTACAGTCACACATTTAAATATTTCCGTGACTAGAGGTATCTTGTAATTTTTTTTTGATTATTTGGTCACATATAATTTGGGATGTGTGACGGATACAAATAAGTTTGAAACATTAGTCACACTATATATATACATATGTGACAAATATATGTCACACAATTGAATAGTGTGACTAAAATCCATATATGGTCACATGAAGTAATTGTGTATGTGGCTAAATCATACACTCAAGTTTGTCACACATTATTTAAAAGTGACTAAATCATATAGTCAAATTTGTCACACATTATTTAAAAGTGACTAAATGTGCTGCACTTAATTTTTCCCAAAATAAAATTTCCCTCTTCTCAACATTTCATAGGCCCGCCTAAATTTTTCCCAAAAAGCAAATTTGCCCTCCACCCGTCTTTATCTTTTCATCTTCTCAGATCTCACACATCATCTATAAGCAAATAAAAAAAAAATAAATAAAAAATAAAAAATAAAAAATTCCCCTCCTCACAGATCCTTCAAGATAATCTCAATCCTAAATCTCTTCCACTTTTGTTAAAATCACCTAAACTCAACAAACGTGCATTCTAAAAAATATGAAATGTGTTGAAAGGTCCCCTTTTTATAATCTGGCGATTCAACAAGAACAAACCGATATGGAAGAATCATTATTCAGATGCATAATAATTCAATTCTTTAATTGAACTTACAAATCTATCCTAGAGCTGCAGCCGACATACCCTTAGGGGGTCTCACCCTTTAGCCGTCGGCAAACACAAAAGACAAACCTATTCGATCTGTGCCTTTTACTGACGCCGTGGTGTTATTGGGTTTTACAGCGAACCTTGCAACGTCGACTTCACGCCTGTCGTACAGTGCCGCTGCAAGTATGTGGTTTTTTAAGGTATAATCGATTCTATGCAATAATAATGTTGTTTGTTGTTAGTTATTAGAGGGTAAGTAGTTTAGGCACTTTTGTGTCAAGGTCTGCTATTATAAATATAGATACAGTTGTTAATCAGTTCATTGTTTTTTCATAATTACAGATAAAGAAAGATGGAGTCAACAAGCTGGTTGTTCTCCCTCTTTATCCTCAATTTGATATCAACTAGTGGTTCGAGCCTTAGACTACTCAAAAGTATCTTCAGGTGAAGAATGGCTCATGTTATCTGTAAGTCCGAGTTAGTTGAAAGGGTTAGTTTTATTTATCTTATAAAGTCGTATTTATGGCTCTGTAAGGACGTTTGAAGTAATTGTGGTGTGTGAATTGCGATGAATGTATCATCCAACTTTTAGCTTCTATTACGTAAATTTATGTAGACTTAATGCTTTCATGTTTTTGTGGACACTGATTTGTGATGTATATGACATGTTGATGTTAAGGATATTAGGATACACATACTATAACAAGCAGTCCTATCCTGATGTTCTCTATTTTGTTTGTTTGATGGACTAGAACTTATTTTTAATGGCCTTTTATTGTTTATATGCATAATTCTATAGCAGTGTCGAGCATTTGCCAAGGCTTTGCATTACAAAGAGATGGAGTTTGAAGGTGCACTTTCCAAGAAGATGGATGCAAACCCAGTTGCTGTAGTTGAAGCACTCATTCATTCAAATAGTTAGTTACATCAGCATGAGGTATGTGGATATTTTATATTCTCCTTAGTTCTACTTCTTTGTTCTTGCATATCAATATGTATATGTCTATGTGTCACGGTCTCTGTCACAGCTCAAGGGTGCGTTTGGTTTGCTTTTCGGTATACACACAACCCCAAGAGGGGTGTGGTTTTGGTTTCAGTTAACAAAAACACCCAAGGGATGCTTGTTTTTGGCTCTCGGTTTACAGCCACACCACAAAGTGGTGTTTGGCTCAGGTTGAGTCACCACAGGTACACCGTAGAGGGGGTGTTTGGCTTCTTGTTCGCGGGTATTGCATAAGCCAAAGGGTTGTTTAGTTTTGTTTGTTGTCGCCACCCAACCATGGCCTGACAATGGTGCGCTTGGCTTTGTTGTCGCGACCCACATCGAAGCTACAAAAGCGGTGTTTGTTTTGCTTGACTCAGCCCAACTTAGGGTGCGTTGTTTAAGCTTATTTTCCGACTTATGATTTGCTTAATTTCCAGGTTATTGAATGGGGATTTAAACGGTTTTTCAGTCAACACATGTGTGTTGGTTGAGCTTATTTTCCAGCTTCTTTCCAGCATTAAGGGTGCTTATTTTCAGGTTGTAAGTTGTATGAATCTGAAATTTACAACAGCCCTAAAGAATGACTAAACTGATCATCTCAGTAAACTTTGAGGTTAATGCAATATGATAAGCCTG
This sequence comes from Artemisia annua, assembly GCA_014162995.1. Taxonomy (NCBI): domain Eukaryota; kingdom Viridiplantae; phylum Streptophyta; class Magnoliopsida; order Asterales; family Asteraceae; genus Artemisia; species Artemisia annua. Next base: position 72,550 of record LBNU01020433.1, on the reverse strand, counting down.
TAGAGATATGTCTTGTGGTTGTTTGGCCGGGTGGCGCACCTCATAACTCACCCCGATGAGTAAATGAGAGCCAAAATGGCGAAACATGTCAAAAACTGCCTAACAGAATTCTAAGTGGAAAAAGCTCATAGTTCTATTCATTTCTGGTAGTCGGCCCAGTTTTATGAAATGTAGGAGACATCTAGACATAAACGTAGCCGAAAACCTCACCTCAATCGGGGTTGTAGATCTCTACTTATGGTCATTTTCGTGGGACTGCTGTGAGCTGCCAAACTTTCTGCATTGAACTAAGAATTTGAACTTGTAATTTCACTTGGTGAAATGATATAATTAAGACCATAGACTACTAAAAATAGATAATACATGAATTGGGACATTAGACTACTCATTTGATATTTATTGGACTTATATCAGATTATAACACTTGAATATATTGGGTGGTACGTTGGATACTTATCGAACATAGTGTCTTTGTAATATTTATATCTATCTGTATTCTGAAGTATTGACATATATTTATCTAGGCCACAGTCGGGATATTGACATACGCTCAACAGCATTTGGATGTGGAACTAAAGGAATCATGGTAGTTTATCTGAAATAATGAAAGCTTACACTGCAAAATCTGCTCTGGCATCAAGTCAGCATCTCATTTTGGAGGCTACCTTAGCTACTAATTTAAAAGATTCTCTTTTAGTAAAAATTAGACGCATATAGAGCAACTTCTGTTTCGTTAGTAGTCAATTCAATCATAGTTACCTTTTTGCGGTTTCTGTTTTTAATGAAGTTTATGAATTTGATATTATAGATTTGGCAAGCTATTTTGGCAGTCATGTCTCTTGTATTACCTCCTACAGAAGACAGTGAAACCTGACTGAAATTTGCTTCGCTTTGCTGGAAAAGGGGTAGGGTTGATCAAGTAAAATCCACTTTAATCAAACTCTTGCAGGTTTGCAAGATCTTTTTCTCACACCCAAGTATTTCGTTAGCAAGTGTATGTCTCTCTCTGGCAAGTTCCATATTTTATTTGGTTTCGAGACATGGATGGTGGTTGAGCATGACAAGGTTAGTGCTTCTTTGTTATAATCATTGACCTTGTTGAGAATTCTCATGATAAGCATTGCTAAACAGACACCTCGTTTTGTTGTAGCTAGGGCACAGGCTAGATTCATTGAATGAAATGTTTTGGCTGATGACATTCCTTGAGTCTGCATCGCTAATCGGAAGTCAAGTGCTTGCAAATTGGTTGATCAGTAGTAACGACATTCATAAGAACATGGTATCACCTTCTACTGCTACTGCAATACTTGCACTCCTTTGTATCATATATATTGCACGAGAATGAAGAGAATCTCCACCATGGTCTCATTTTTCAAGGGGAATGGTGAGCAAGGTGCTGCAGTCCTATCTATGATGTTTGTAACAGGTTACAACTATGTACACAAGTTACTACTACTCAGAGATTAAGACTGCTTGAAGTTAATACGGCTAGTGTATTAGTTACAACTGCTAGTTATAAGTTAGTACTGTTGAGTTATATACATTCCAGTTTTATTGTATTTGAATTTGTTTTGATATATATATGAATTTGTTTTGATATATATTTGAATTTGTTTTGATATATATTGATTTTTTAAATGTGACTAAAAGATGCATACAGTCACACTTATGAACACCTTTGGTCACTGTTTGCTTAATTCGTTGTGTGACTAAATAATACAAAAGGCCACACAAAAACAATTCATGTGGCAATTGGATGATCAATAGTCACACAAAATATACATTTCATCACCTTAAACATCATATGGTCACACTTATTAACATTTTTGGTCACTTTTTGCTTAATTGTGTGTGACTAAATACCAAAAACATACATGCTTTGTGTGACTAAATATTACAAAAGGCCACACAAACTAAAAATTCATGTGACCATTGCATGAACAATAGTCACACAAAATACACATTTCTTTATTTTAAACAGCATATGGTCACACTTATTAACACTTTTAGCCACATTTTGCTTAATTATATGTGACTAACTCCAAAAAAACAACACCCGTTGTGTGACTAAATCCTCACAAACGTCATATTTATTATATATTCATGTGGCCATAGGACGGAAATAGTCACACAAAATACACATTACTTGAATAAATCATCTCAAATGTCACACACATTATATATTTATGTGGCCAAAGGACGACTAATAGTTACTCTAAAAAAACATTCGTGTGACTATAAAGTGTTTATGGTCATACATACTCATTAATCCAACAAAACTTGTGCATAATTTGTCACACATATTCGGGTTTTGGTCACTATTTTTCAATGACAATGGTCACGAACTCAACAATGTCACCATATGCCACCTACGGTGGCGGGACCTTTAGTGACACACACAAAAAAAAACGTGTGTGACTATATGCATTTCGTCACACATTTTTGCCGTGTCCAATACAACTTTTTGTACCAGTGAACATTGAAGTACGTGAAAGTTCCACACCGATGAGATAAACAGATAGACCCTGGCTTGTAATAGTAGAAACCATAAGCGATGATGCCGGGGTCAAAAATGGTATCCTCACTCCCGAATGAGTGAGGAAGAGAGGAAGTTACCGAGTAGGTGAGAAGCGGAAGAAAGATCTTGATAACAATTATGAAATAATCGTCATCATTATGAAATTTGTCATTTAAAAACATCACGGGGGGGGGGGTCATTAATGAGCAAACTCTCATGAGAGAGTATGTCTTCTGTTGAGAATTTTAGAAGTTCCTACTGATGGAAGTCTGCTGTCAGGTTCCTGCGGATGGTTACTGCTGAAACTATAGATGGTTTCTGTTGATGACATGGTTCCCGCGGAAGATTTATTTCTGGGGATATAGTGAATCCGTATTTTTATTATTAGTTTGTTAGGATATGCATGAGCTATTTTAGGTAGTTGTAGAACACTAGATAACAACACAAACATGTTCATACTTGTGGTTTTGGTTCGTTGCATATAAGAAAGAAAAGAAAGAAATGTAGAGAGAGAAAGTTAGAGAGAGAAAGAGGTGAAGCCTTGGAGAGAAAACCAAAAAAAAGAAATGAGATTATGAGAAGGCTTACCCTCTCCAAGAATGGAGAGGGTATTATATGTACATGGGTTTTGCCACTTGGGCTGCGGATCAAGTATACAGTGGGTAAAGACCCGTCCTTCTTCCGCGAACTAATCTACTTCTAAACTACGTTTAACTAACTATTGTAACTACTACGAGCTAAACAATGCTTAATCATATCTGGGGTGACCGAATCTTTCTTATACAAAAAGCGTATTCCTAACAATCTCCCCATAAGGGAGGTCACCCCTGGAAAAATTCTTGAATTCTCGCATTGAGATCTTTGTAGATTCTTTTGTAGCTGGTAGTTATTGATTCTTCATTGATAAACGACTCAAGATGACTTCCTTGATGTATATAATGATCTTTTGACTTTGCTCTTCGTTCTTTATCCATATAATTAGCTTCAATTCATCTTTAAGTGTATGTGTCTCTTTGTGATGTTGTGATTGTCTTTGTGATGTCATGCTTACACTTTTCTGGATCATGATCTTCTGCATCAGAGTTGTGGAAGCATAGTCGAAGCCCATTCCTTAATCATGATATCTTGAGTTATGATGTTGAAATGTAAGCATGAGATGATGAATCTGCATCTTTTCAGCAATCAGCATCAATCGTCAACTTCTTTGTCTTTGGTGTGATTACACCTTTCCAACATGCCCATACATCTTTTTTGAGTAGATCTTCCCGGCTGAACAGTTCTGACGTCTCCTTTTAGATGTTGGTATGAGCATGTGGAACTAGAGTGATGGTAGTGAACATGGTAAGTTTGGTATGTTGAGCTGCATAAAACTTGGTTAGTAATAAACATACCGACACTTACAAGTTTGGACTTCGAGATCGTCAACAACATAGTGTGAAGACTTTCTCTAATCCTTACCAAGGCCATTCCTAATCGGATGTCCCCGAAAGGGCTTTCACTGACATACCGAAGTACACCAACGATTAGGTGAGTCGCTGTAGATCACCCCACGACTGTAGACCTTTTGGAACACCACCGTACACACTAAGCGTAACCCACAAGTGATTACCGAAGTGACTGCTGTCAGGGCTGTTTGATGTTGACCCTGGCAGGAATTTCCACTCAATTATTGGGAAATACATGAGTATATTCCCTCATAAGTGTTCTTGGCAGATTGCTAAGATCTGCGTAGGACTCAAAATATTACAACTGGTGCACTTATTTGAATTGATCGGCTCTTAATAGACATATACCCGAGGGACACGTTTACGTTGCTTAGTTAAAGGGATCCATTATCAGCTTTTAGGTGATAACTAGCCCTAATAACTAACTTGAAGTTGTTAAGATTCCTTAAAAAGGAAGTTAGACCCGTCAAAGTATATATTTAAAAAAGAGTTTCTCGAAATGGTACTTTCTACTTAGACCAGTCCTCTTCGAGACACGTTTAAATCACTGGTAAACCAGCTTGAAATTATTACCCGGCCAGGACTAGTCTTTTCGATTCATGACTTTTCATGTTTCGTCAATTCATGAGTCAAATTCTGAGTCATAAGCAATTCACGGTTTCTATTTGATTTTGTAAAATCCCGCGAAAGACTCATAGCCACTTGCTCCCCCTCAATATGTGCAATTGATTGAATCAATTTTTTAAAAGTTTTTAACACTTGGGCACATATGGGTGAGCTTACATTCGAGATCATTTATTCATCATTTTAAATCACTTGCTCCCCCTCATTATGTGCTTTGATTAAAATCCAAAATCTTTAAAATTTTAGCACATACGGGAGCGAACTTTTGTGTCCAAAAACATATTTTCAAGTCCAAAAACATCACATTTAATCACTTGCTCCCCCTTAATATATGCTTTGATTAAAATCCAAAATCTTTAACATTTTAGCACATAAGGGAGCGTTCTCGTAAGTCCAAAAACATTCTTTTATGTTCCAAAAACATCACTTTTAAATCGGTTTTCATATTTAAATCACATTCTCTCCCCCGATCATAAAATTTCAAATCTTTTGAGATTTTGTGATCCCAATTGATTTAAATGATTTTCGAAAAAGCTTTGGAGAGAAATGTGATAAGATTTTAAACTTTTACTGATTTTGAGACACTTTTCGGTTTTTCACTGTTGCTGGTGCACAAAGTTTTTAAAGGTACAGAAATTTTGAGCAAATACGCTCCCGCTCATGTAATGACCCGTTTTCAATTTTAACGTTTAATGCCATTAATGTGAGCGGTAACGTATTCGAGAAAATTTAAGACTGATGGCCACCTTGTACACCATAAAAATCTCTTTTGAGAATTTTAGAAGAAAGAGATTTTGGGAAAAGAAGACTTCTCTTCTTTTACTAGAAAGGTTGCACTGAAGCGTACAACTTTTCGGATGATCCGCACACAGTGAAAACATGATAACGTGTTTTTCACGGATTTTGAAAACCGGGTTGCTATCTGAAGTAATAGCAAACCATTATTTAAGCGCGGGTTGCAGTCTGAAGTAACTGCTAGCCATAATTTTGAAGCGCGGGTTACAGCCTGAAATGACTGTAAGCCATTTAGGCATGTTTTGAAAACATTTTGAACTTCTGACGATGCCAGAAGACATGCCTAAGAAACAAACTATTTTTGAGTTTTTTTTTAATAGGTTTTATATTTTTGTATTTTTCTTTTCTGGGTTTTATATTATATATATATATATATATATATATAAGGATATGTGAAGTGAATCAGTTACTCCTCATTATCTTCCTGAAGACTTTTGAGTGACTCAGGAGTGATGCTCTTCATTCCAAGACGTGGGAGAATGAATTGAAACCGTTCTCTAGGAAGTGCCTTTGTGAAGATATCAGCCAGCTGAAATTCCGTCCTCACAAAGTAGAGTTCCACAATTCCTTTTTCCACTTGTTCTCTGATGAAATGATGTCGAATATCAATGTGCTTTGATCTTGAATGCTGGACGTTGTTGCAGCAAAGAGCAATGGCACTCTTGTTATCACAGTACATCGGAACTTTGTTGTAGTTAAAGCCATAGTCGGATAATTGAGACCTCATCCAAAGAATTTGAGCACAGCATGATGACATGGCAATATATTCAGCTTCTGTAGAGGAGATTGATGTACTCATTTGCTTCTTTGATGACCAACTAACCAGCTTATCTCCTAGAAACTGAGCACCGCCCGAAGTACTTCGTCGAGTATCTTGACAACCCGCATGATCAGCATCAGAGTAGGCTGTGAGAGCCATTGCAGTGTCTTTAGGATACCAAAGGCCCATGTGAATTGTTCCTTGAAGGTACCTGAAGACTCTTTTGACTGCTTCTAAGTGCTTCTTAGTAGGTTTGGATTGATAACGAGCACACATGCAGACAGCAAATAAGAGATCAGGTCTGCTGGCTGTGAGATACATCAATGATCCGATCATGCTTCGGTATTTGGTTTGGTCGACAAGTGCTCCTTCAATATCCTCATCCAGCTTAGTTCTCTCAACCATTGGAGTATCAACAGATTCACATGATTCGAATCCAAATTTCTTTAGTATTTCAATGGCATACTTGGATTGATTGATGAAGATACCATGTGGGTTTTGAGAAATCTGAAGCCCCAAGAAGAACGACATTTGCCCCATCATGGACATTTGGAATTCTGTACTCATTTCTTGTGCAAACCTATCACATTCTAGTGGATCGGCTGATGCGAAGATAATGTCATCCACATAGATCTGAACGTGGAGACGATGCTCTCCCAACTTTCTTGTGAACAAGGTAGGATCGACAACACCTTTGGTGAATTGGTTGGCTAGAAGAAATTTGGACAGTGTATCATACCATGCTCTGGGTGCTTGTTTAAGACCATATAGTGCCTTCTTCAAGCGATAGACATGATTAGGGCGTTCAGGATCAACAAACCCCTCTGGTTGACTTACATATACTACTTCCTTTAAGTGTCCATTGAGAAAGGCAGTCTTCACATCCATTTGGTATACAACCATGTTCTGACTGGCTGCATTGGCAAGGAAGATTCTGATGGCTTCAATTCTGGCAACTGGTGCGAATGATTCCTCAAAATCGATGCCTTCTTCTTGTCTGTACCCTTTGGCCACAAGTCGAGCTTTGTTCTTTAACACTTCACCATATTCATCAAGCTTCACTTTGAAGATCCATTTGAGGGCGATAATCATTGCACAGTCGGGAGGGGGCACTAATTCCCAAACATCTAGTCTGTCAAATTCATGGATTTCATCCTGCATTGCAGTGAACCAGGACATTTTAGTCAACGCTTCTTTATAATCCTTTGGTTCGACTTTGGACAGTACGTTGCTAACGAAACACCATAAAGCATCTGTGGCAAGTTGTCGTCGTGTAGATACCGGCCTAGATGGGTTACCAATGATGTTGTCAATCGGGTGATCATTTGTCCATTTCCTGATATGCTCATGAAGTTGATGACTGGGAATTGAAGTAGCAGTGTTGGAATCTTCTGAGGAGGTTGCCAAAGTAGATGGTTCAGGAGCAAATATGTTGACAAAAGGTTCATCAGGTGGTTGAGTAAAAGGATTCACTTCAAAGGTGTTATCAGATGCTTCTTCTTGAGGAATTGAAGAGTGTTGATCTGTGTGATTGGTATGACTAGATGATGGAGCATTCTGACTAAGAGAGATGGAGATGGAAGGCCCGTTTGTGGGTTGAGGTTCATCATTAGCAGCAGCATCAGGACCTATGACTTGTTGTTCAGGTTCGACTCTCTGTTGAGGCTCAAAATACTCATCATACATTGAATCAAACAATTTCTTCAAGTCCTCACTGGTAGGTGGCACAGAAGGAGCATCTGTGGTGGAAGAATTTACAAGTCCTGAACTAATGGGTCCAGGAGTCCAAAGATTAGATGCGGGTCCTGAACTGGAGTATTCAGGAACCGTTTGCTCGGTCAGCTCATCAAACGTGACATGGATGGTTTTGCATGATTTGTCGGGTCCTTTTGTTGTAGATTCGATAACCCTTCTTGTTTGGTGCATACCCAACAAAAATTCAAATATCAGCCTTTGCCTTTAGCTTTCCCAAATCTTCGCTATCATTGTTTGGTTAACATAATGCACCAAAAACACGAAGGAAAGAGAGGTCGGGTTTTCTTTCATGCACAAGCTCATAAGGAGTTTTGCAGTGAAGAGGATGTATTAGTGATCTGTTCTGAGTGTAACAAGCCGTTGCAATTGACTCTCCCCAGAGAAACATAGGAGCTTTGGAGAAGATCAACATAGTTCGTGCTGCCTCTACAAGTGTACGGTTTCATCTTTCAACGACTCCATTCTGCTGAGGGGTTCGAGGTATACTCCTTTGATGACTAATTCCCAGATCTTCATAAAACTGAGTAAGTTGTTGATTAACAAACTCCGTTCCATTATCTGTGCGGACGAATCTGACTGTTTTATTTAGTCCAACTTGCAGCTGCTTGATTAGTTTGATGATGATTTTAGGTGTTTCATCCTTGGATCTGAGGAATTTGACCCATGTGAAACGAGAGTAGTCATCAACAATCACTAACACATATCTCTTTCCAAATATGGTTTGCACTCTCATGGGACCACAAAGGTCCATGTGAAGGGTATGAAGAACTTCCATAATAGTGTTGATGGTTTTGGGTTTGTGAGTATGCTTCTTGCTTTTACCAAGCTGACAAGCGGAACAAAGATGATCTTTTTCATACTTCAGCCTGGGCATGCCTCGAACAAGATCTTTACGGGTAAGTTCATTGATGGTACTGAAGTTCAAATGGTTCAAACGACGATGCCACAACCAAGACTTAGTCTTGGAATTGAAGCCTTAGATAGTAGACAGATTGGAGATGATTGCATCATGTCTTCAATGGATATAGTGTAGAGGTTTGTGCCGCGTCTGCCTTTCAAGAGATCCATACCATCCAATCTTCTAACATAACAAGTGTGTTTTCTGAAGGCAACTTCTAGATCTGAGTCACAAAATTGACCTACGGAGAATAGATTGTGCCCAAGACCTTCTACATAATATACCCGAGAGATAACGTTGTCACCAACCACATAATCTCCATAACCCATTATTGCACCAAAATGATCATTCCCGAATCTAACAGTCCCGATAAACTTTTTCACGAAATTTCTAAGCCGCGAGCGATCCCCCGTCATATGTTTTGAGCAGCCTGAGTCCAAATACCACAGGGCGATTTGTACGAACTGCATTTGAAATCAGACAAATATGGATAACGGACAAACTTGGATCCCCAACCATAAGTGGGGTCCGATTGGTTAGCACATACAACATAATAGGAAGAATTAATAGTGTCCTTAGTCATAACATGACATGCTGGGGAACTAGACTTACGGTTAGCGCATTGGGTTCCTATAGGAAAAGTTCTACCAGATTTCTTCCAAATCTTGGGAAACTTAGGATTAAACTGTTTGGCAAAGGGGCGATGACGTCCTATTGACACTATTCTTCCAGTGGGTCTCCAATGATAGCCAACATTAGTAAACTTCCTTCCTGTTGCTTTCCAAACATGTTTTACACGATTATAATAAACAGTATGACAACCAGGGGATACTTTAGAAGCATACAAACATGTCTTAACACACACATCATGATTACCAAAATTTAAATAGTTATTACAGATCTCACAACTGGTTTTAGAATTCGAATTAATTACAGTACGCCTAGAGCTAATACTAGAATCAACACGATTCTCAACGTTCAGATCAGTCTTATTGTTCCTAATGTGGTCTTCTACTTTCTTTCCTTGAGCACTTTTAGCTGGCGAAGTCCTATCATTCCTTGTATTGCAACTAGGCTTTGACCCGCTAGCATTAGTGACAACTTTTACTCCTGTAGAATTAATGATGGGAACATTAGAACGAGAAACTGCTGTTTGATTTCTGGTATCTGATGTGTTATGTTTTGGTGATGTTATGAGCACTTTAAAGGCAACATGCTTGTTCTTAACCTTAGAGGAAAAATCATTAGTCTTATCACGCATGCAAACAGCTTTAGGACATGTTCCAATGGCATAATCTAAGAGCTCATATGATCTGTTGGTGAGATAATACACATCACGGATGCCAATGTTCGCAGGACTCACCATTCTAACTTCTTCAATAGTTTCGCAGAGGATATCTAGGCAATCCTTGAGATACCTAAGGTACTCACTATGAACAAATGCATTATTCCTAAGGGGAAGAGGAATATTAATGGCATCAACATCAGTTCTTTTTGTTTTAGCCGCTTTGGTGAGACTGCAATCACATGTAGTGACTGACATTTTCCCTTTCACCTGAGTCTTTAGATTCTCATTTTCTTTAAGCAAAGAAGTTATCTTTTCATTGTTTTTATCACGTGTGATCTTCATCGAATTATGTAACTCTTTGTAATGTTTTTTGATTTTAGAGTTTTCAGCTTGAAAACAATCATTTTCATATTTCAAGTTGTTAATGACATTTTGAAGTTGAAGATATTGAGAATCTAAACACGGAGGTTTCTGGGTATCAAACGCATCACATTTATTATCAATCACATGACATTTATTCATCTTAAATTGTGCAATTTGAAGCTTCAGTTTCCGAATCGTGTTAGTGTGAGCTTGAATTATTTCATCCCTTTTGGCTAATTCAAACTATGCATCAAATTCAGGAGCATCCGAAGATGTCTTGGCATTTGAGTTTCTAATTCTTTCTTCTAGATGTTGGTATCTTAATTGCAAGTTAAGATTATCAACCTCTAGTTTTGAAAATTTCTTGACCATGTTATCATGATCATCTTTTTGAATTTTTTCGCGCAGTTTTAAATTCTCCCCCTCAAGCTCAATAACACGATTCTGGAAAACTTTTAATGTAACAGACATTTCATGAAATTGGGAAGCAGTTAAAGAAGAATCAGTAGCAGTATAAAACACATCTTGAGCAATGCACATAGCAATCAAATTATCATTCATGATGAGAGCATTCTTCCTCGCAATTTCACTATGTTGAAGATCTATTACAGTTTGTTTTCCTTCACGTTCCTGGTTTTTAAACATCTCTTTCATTTCATTGATCTCTAGTTTAAGGGACGTTTCCATGTATTCAAAATGGTTTTTGATTTGTTTAAAAAACGGAATGACTTCTGTGAGATAGCATTCTTTTGTAACTTCAAAACCCCTTTCCCCCTCT
>LBNU01020433.1:34701-60275 GCA_014162995.1 Artemisia annua | reverse complement strand
TTGATCTCAGAATGTTCTCCCCATTTTCTTTGTCTTGACAATACAATCGAATTCTTTGTGACCAAGACTCATAGTCCGTTCTTTCTAGCATTGGAGGTCGAGTGTCAGACCCAGCAGCTTGGATATCATCAATAGATGTTACAGTAGTCATGATGACAAGGTCTTAGACGGGATTTTACAACATACGTGAGTTAAACCAAGAAATCGATTCTTTCCCGGGATTTTACTAAAGTCAACCAGGAAAACCGCTAAGATAAGTAAACCGCTGGTACAGTAACCGCTGACAAGTAACCGCTGAAAGAAAACCACTGATGTAATAACCGCTGAAACTTAACCACTGGAATAGTAACCGCTGATTATTAAACCGCTGACAATAGTAACCGCTGACAGAGTAACCGCTAGTAAAGTAACCTTTGAAGAGTAAACCGCTGGTAACTTAACCGCTGAAGACTAAACCGCTGGAAGTTAACCACTGAAACAGTACAAAGTACAGCGTAATGTTCGCTCCACTACTTGTCCTAACCGCTGTTGCTAACCGCTAAAGTCCCAACTTAACCGCTGCGAAGAACACTTTATCGTAAAGCAAACCGCTGCCAAGCAAAAGTTCCACAACAACTCGTACACTACTCAAACGTTAGATTTAGTCCAACCAACTGATAAACTAGATGAATCTAACCCGTCTAATCCTAGAAGTACAAGAAAGAACACAAGAATCACCACGAACAAGCTCCAAAATGAGTAGAAACCACCCTAAACTAGTAGAAACAAAAACAAACCATACACCACAAGTCCTACAATCCCAAGGATGTAACCTTGGCTCTTGATACCAATTGTAGAACACTAGATAACAACACAAACACGTTCATACNAGATGAATCTAACCCGTCTAATCCTAGAAGTACAAGAAAGAACACAAGAATCACCACGAACAAGCTCCAAAATGAGTAGAAACCACCCTAAACTAGTAGAAACAAAAACAAACCATACACCACAAGTCCTACAATCCCAAGGATGTAACCTTGGCTCTTGATACCAATTGTAGAACACTAGATAACAACACAAACACGTTCATACTTGTGGTTTTGGTTCGTTGTATATAAGAAAGAAAAGAAAGAAATGTAGAGAGAGAAAGTTAGAGAGAGAAAGAGGTGAAGCCTTGGAGAGAAAACCAAAAAAAAAAATGAGATTATGAGAAGGCTTACCCTCTCCAAGGATGGAGAGGGTATTTATATGTACATGGGTTTTGCCACATGGGCGTGCCACTTGGGCTGCGGATCAGGTATACAGTGGGTAAAGACCCGTCCTTCTTCCGCGAACTAATCTACTTCTAAACTACGGTTAACTAACTATTGTAACTACTACGAGCTAAACAATGCTTAATCATATCTGGGGTGACCAAATCTTTCTTATACAAAAAGCGTATTCCTAACAGTAGTGATATGCATTGATCTTTTATTTATTATTGTATTAGGGTTCCTTGTGTATAAAAGGAACATAGGAGTATTGTATTTGGTACGCTTCTTCCAAACAGTTCTCACCAAGAGAAAAACACTTTAGTGTGTGAAATAGATCCATAGAGGATCATTTATTTTATTAGAGAAAACCTTGTTCCTAACTTTGATTGTGTTCTTATTATTCCGCTGTGCATGATCAATCATTGTTATCCTAGATCGAGCCAAAACGATTTTCTACAAGTGGTATCAGAGCCCAGGGGCTCGTGATATCTTGGGTTTATACAAGGTTTTGGAATGAAGAAAGCTGTTTCGGTAAAGGATAGCAGATTCGAGGAAAATTGTTGTCGAAGAAAGCAATTGAAAAAGAAGTAGATCTGGTAGAAGAAGTCGACAGAAGCAGTTTCGAAAAAAGATTTTTCGTGAGGTGCATGGTATCTCTGATTGATAGATACTAATCATTGGAAATCATTCAGTGACTAAGGTAAAATTCTAAAAGATTGCATCAATTCCATTGGTTAATTGTTGTTGCTTAGTGTGTCGTGTTCTGCACGTGATCTCAATTCGTATTCCCTAATTTTCAATTCATAATTGATTTACCGAATTTCACCTCGTACTAATTAAAGAAGTAATTTATTCACGAATGTATTTATTAGAGCTTGAATCATCTTGGGGATGATTATTTAATTGGTTGGATTATTTAAGCAAAGTGAAGGCTGTTTGTCGTCTTTTGCCATTAAAAATATTGGTATCGGTGGAAGTCATCTTTTGCAAGCTAATTAGTTATTCTCGTACTAATGAAATAAGTGGGGTCGAAGATTTGGCTATTTAGTGTTATACGGAGTGTTTAATAATCATGAATTGGTTGCACCAGAATTGATGTGGGACACGTTTCATTTTGTCGTATTTTGAAAGTTGAATTCTTTATTATCCTCGTATCATTACTTGCGACCCATTTTGGTGCGTGTTGGTTATTGATTGATAGCGATCTGGTATTATTCTTTAAGATATGAATTGAAGATTCATTTTTAGTTTTATGTGGGGCTGATTTGTTGACTTCTGCAAGAATAAACGAATCTTCAAATTGATAAATTCAATCCGAGATTTCGAGAGACATGCGCATGGTTTTTTACTGATTGTTAAAAAGGTTACTGCTGGTAGTTTTTGTTCCTGCTGATTTCACTCATTCCTGCTGATCGATTCATGCTACTGTTCGGATAGTGTTGTTTAAAGAAAAAAAATGGCAGAATATGACAATGAAAGGGATGATGGAATGTTTCCGTATTTGATGGATTATGAGTACGAGGTCTGGGCTAAGAAAATGAAACACTGGATCACGAATAATGACATAAATATTTGGAAGGTGATTCAAAATAGCAATAGCTTGAAAAGGACTGGCAGTGATCGCGATGGAAATCTCTTTATTCTTCCTCCAACGACTGCAGCTGAACACATTGTTGTACAAAGGGAATCAAAGGCAAGAACTACTTTGCTTAAAACTATTCCTTTTGATCATGTAGCAGAATTTCGTTATATGGATGATGCAAGGGATATATGGAATGCACTCAAAGCAAGGTATGGTGGAAAGGTTGAATCCAAGAAGATGAGAAAGGAAGCTTGCACTATAGGTGATGCTGAAGAATTTGCTTTCATGGGCATCTCATCTCAGGTACACAATTGTGTTTTTGGTTGTAGTGCAAAATATAATGAGCTTAAGGAATCTTATGATGAATTGAAACAAAAATATAATGAATGTTATAAAGAACTTGAGGCTTACAAAAATGGCTTAAGAACTTTAGAAAAGCAAAAAATTTGGTTTCAAAAGAATCAACTTACTTATGAAGAGAAAATAGGAGTGTTAGAAAGAGATTTCAAATGTGCACAAGATGAGTTGATATACACTAAGAAAGTAAATGCTAAATTAGAATCTGACAACCAAGTACTTATAGAGAAGCTAGATAAGTAAATAGCTACACATAAAAAGTGGTTGATATCAGGTGATAATTTAGCTAGTTGTCTATATGGTAGTCAAGCTGTAAATTCTGGAATAGGTTTAGGTTTTAAAAAGTATGTTGGTTTAGAAGCTAGGAATGACCTTGGTAGAACTACACCAGCAGGCTTAGCTAATTATGTTAAAGAAGGTACATTACATGTAGTGCCTGGACCTATTAGGGGAGAACACATGCCCACTGACCTCTCCATCACTGTAGACTTTGATGGATCACACCATTTATATGGCAAAAAGTCAAGTGACTTGCCAGACCTTAGCTGCAAAACTAATGACTTTGTCTCTTGTTCTAAAAGTTACAAGTCCTTAGACCTAAAGTCCACTGACTATGCCTCATGTGATTCAAGTGACAAGTCTCATTCACCCAAGTCCAAAGTAGCTGATAATGAACCCAAAACAAAACCAGTCCCTTTTTCTGTTAAACACAATTTTGTTTCTAGTTCTGTTTCTGATAAGTTTGTGTGTAATAAACAAAGTTTTGTTAAGAATAAGTTTTTGAAAAAGAAATCTTGTTTTGTGTGTGGTAGTAAGTCTCATCTCATTAAGGATTGTGATTTTCATGAGAAGAGAATGGGTGTGTGTGCTAACCAAAAGAGAACTAGACCAATGTGGAGCAATGTTAATGATATTCCCTCATATGTTCCACAAGCAACCCATGTGAAAACCAGCAGACCCAATCCTGCTGATAAGTCAGTTCCTGCTGATAAGTCACTCCCTGCTTGTAAGCCAGTTTCTGCTGGTTGACCTTTTCCAGCCGGTTGGAAAAGACATGTTGCTAGACCATTTTACAGATCTACTAGTACTTACTTTCATAATGGTTTTTGGCCTAGTTATTATGACCCAATGTATATGGGGTGGGGGACAAGATGGGATACTGGTGTTAAGCCCTCAACAGGTTGTTCTTGGACAAATAAAAGGAAAGGTTCATTCTGGGTACCCAAGAACAATAGTCCTTGTCAGGTGCACTGATTGAAGGGAGGCATAAGCCTAAGGGGAGGCTTATTGTTGTATTCTTTGTATTCTAACCATTTTTGCAGCTGTTGGATCCTCATAAGCCTAAGGGGAGGCTTAGTGTTTCTGTTGGCACTACATTTTTGTTTGGTTCCTGCTGCTGATTGATGGTATATTTTATATATATTTCATATTTCTTTTTCTTTCTTTCTTTTATTAGATAAAAAAAAGATATATAAAAAAAATAAAAAAAATGTGTATAGTTTTGTTTTTTCTTGTTTGCAGGTACTTGTAGTGGTTAATTACCACACCTATGGTTCTCAGCTCACCATGTCTTACAGACACAAGAGTTGACTAGCCAACAAGATTATGGCTTGTGGTAAAGGCTGCGGAAACCCATAAATGGTAATCAACTCACCATGATGATGACGACATTCCATCAAAGAGTTGGCTAGTCCTGAGCAAACGGCTAAAGGTAAATACATCTCAAATCCGTTTATGGCTATGATGATTTGCCGAAAATCATTAGGGTAGTTCAACACACCCATGATTCACGTTTTGAGTGTTGGACTGGTAACTAGTTCACCAGGGTGATGTCATGATTCCACCAAAGAACTCGCTAGCCCAAGAGTGAGTAGCTACTTGGTAAAGGCTTATCAAATGTACTCATGTTGCTGCTAGTTCTGGTTGCTGCTGATAGGTTCAAGCTACTATTAGAATCTTGGTCTTCACAAATGGTTACTGGTTGCTATTGACATAGAGTCTTTGTTGCTGCTGGTTACTTTAATTTGCTGCAAGTGTTCAAGTCAATCCTCATGCTTTGGAAGTTACTCATCTAACTAGAATTTTGAACTTAACCAAGTCAAATTCAAGATTAGGGGAGGATTGTTGGGAATTTTAGAAGTTCCTACTGATGGAAGTCTGCTGACAGGTTCCTGCGGATGGTTACTGCTGAAGCTATAGATGGTTTCTGCTGATGACATGGTTCCTGCGGAAGATTTATTTCTGCGGATATAGTGAATCCGTATTTGTATTATTAGTTTGTTAGGATATGCATGAGCTATTTTAGGTAGTGATATGCATTGATCTTTTATTTATTATTGTATTAGGGTTCCTTGTGTATAAAAGGAAAATAGGAGTATTGTATTTGGTACGCTTCTTCCAAACAGTTCTCACCAAGAGAAAAACACTTTAGTGTGTGAAATAGATCCATAGAGGATCATTTATTTTATTAGAGAAAACCTTGTTCATAACTTTGATTGTGTTCTTATTATTCCGCTGTGCATGATCANTCATGTTGCTGCTGGTTCTGGTTGCTGCTGATAGGTTCAAGCTGCTATTAGAATCTTGGTCTTCACAGATGGTTACTGGTTGCTATTGACATAGAGTCTTTGTTGCTGCTGGTTACTTTAATTTGATGCAAGTGTTCAAGTCAATCCTCATGCTTTGGAAGTTACTCATCTAACTAGAATTTTGAACTTAACCAAGTCAAATTCAAGATTAGGGGAGGATTGTTGGGAATTTTAGAAGTTCCTACTGATGGAAGTCTGCTGACAGGTTCCTGCGGATGGTTACTGCTAAAGCTATAGATGGTTTCTGCTGATGACATGGTTCCTGCGGAAGATTTATTTCTGCGGATATAGTGAATCCGATTTTATTATTAGTTTGTTAGGATATGCATGAGCTATTTTAGGTAGTGATATGCATTGATCTTTTATTTATGATTGTATTAGGGTTCTTTGTGTATAAAAGGAACATTGGAGTATTGTATTTGGTACGCTTCTTCCAAACAGTTCTCACCAAGAGAAAAACACTTTAGTATGTGAAATAGATCCATAGAGGATCATTTATTTTATTAGAGAAAACCTTGTTCATAACTTTGATTGTGTTCTTATTATTCCGCTGTGCATGATCAATCATTGTTATCCTAGATCAAGCCAAAACGATTTTCTACATCTCCCTCCGAGTCATGATCTTCCGCAAGATAAAAATATGATTGATTGCACTCTTGTGGAGATGTGATGTGAGTGAGTTCACCGGAGAACCCCTCGGGACAAGAAGAATCAATCAAAGAATCATGAGTAAGCAAAGGTTCTAATTCTCTTAGATCTGATTCAAAATCAAAGTTTTCATCCCCTGGTGGGATGAGATCAATATGAGTGAGTTCATCGGAGAACTCCTTAGGAAGAGAGTTAGTGATAGAATTGGAATTCTTTAGCTCTAACTCATGAAGTATATACGGAGGTGGGACATGTGCGGTACTTTGTGGGCTATAAACATGCACCTCGTCCATTATGGTCTCCATTTCAGACTCATCACTATCAAAGATTGGATTAACTGAATTTAGAGTAAATTCAGAATCGAATTC
The DNA here is from genome assembly GCA_014162995.1 of Artemisia annua. NCBI lineage: Eukaryota > Viridiplantae > Streptophyta > Magnoliopsida > Asterales > Asteraceae > Artemisia > Artemisia annua. The sequence goes on along the minus strand of LBNU01020433.1, from coordinate 53,497 downwards.
AAACAAGGGATTTGTGATAGTCGTATTGAAAATTTCTCAAATCGAGTCAAAAGGTTTCCCGGATACCCTTAGGATTGGAACAAGGTCATCAATATCCTCAAGAGGATTGAATTCAACTTCCTTGACCCCCATTATCAAGGTATCTGAAGGTTCCTTAATGAGTGGATCGATATTAGAATTTTCTTTTTCAAAAGGTTCATCCTCATCACTTTCATCCTCGTCGGAGTATGAAAAGTAAATAGTGCTAGGATGACCTGGTCCTTGCTGGCAATGTTGAGTTATATAACTTTCTTCCTTGCCAAGGACATCAATTTGTGCAATCTTTGCGGAAATGTAATCAGAATGTTGAACACTCAAATCAGTGGTAGAGTGATAGTGAACTTCAGTGTCCCACTGATAGTGATGATGTGTCATGTTCTCGATTAAATCATAAGCTTCTTGAGGAGTTTTCCGCATGAGATTGCCACCGGTAGCCAACATGATTTTGTCTCGATCAATCGAAGTTATACCATGATAAAATGTTAGGATTTGATCAAGAAGCAAAATTTTGTGATCAGGACATTTCCGTAACAATGCTTTGAATCTTTCCCAAGCTTCAAACAGGACTCCATGTGCAATTGCTGGAAATTCAGAATGTCTTTCCTAAGCTGCACCGTTTTAGAACGTGGAAAGTATTTTGAAAGAAACTTGAGGAACATCTCTTCCCAAGTATGAATTGAGTGGGTTTTAAGAGTGTAAAACCAAGATTCAGCGTCGTGGGATAAAGAGAATGGAAATAGATTCAAACGAATGTTATCTTGGGAAACTCCTTTTTATTTCAGGGATTGAGTGATAGATATGAACTTGTTAAGGTGCTCGTTTGCATCCTCATCTCGAAATCCGTGAAATTGGCAATTTTGCCGGATCAGTCGAACCATATGATTTTTCAATTTGAAATTGGTTCCTGGAACTGATGTTGGAGTGATTGGTCCTCCTCTACCGTCAAGTGTTGGACGATAGAAATCCTCCATGGTCCGAGGATCATGGGGATTATATGGTGAGGAATCGATCATTGTGGAGAATTAAACAATGAGAGGGTGAAAAGATAAGAATTAAACATTTTAGAGGATAACGAAGATTCTTTTTGGATTATTATGACGGGAAAACAATTTAAGATAAAACGGTTGTGCGTGCACTAAAAACAGAACCAATTAAAACAAGACCGAGGCAAAACAACAGTGAACTTAAACCAATAATCACAATATGAATGGCTTCTTTGAAAAAGGTACACCAATTCACAAGGATACAAAGGCAAGTTTTTATCTTTGGTTTGGGAACTTATTAATGGTCATACCCCCAGTTAGGTAGTATTCTGTGTTGGTTCTCGATAATATATTTTATGTATTTATTTAAACAAGAAAACAGAAAATGTTTTTGGCTTTTGTAGGTGTGTGTGTGAAAAAACTTTTGAAAATATTTTTGGAATCGATTCGTTAACCGAAATCGTTCTTTTAAGATTACGTGCAGGGTGGCGGGAGAGAAGGAATGTATCTCTCTTCAGTTCGCAATTTAATGTCAGAACTTCCGTATTCCACCTGTATAGGTCGTAATCTTAAAGAAAACGAAGTAATTTAACTTCACGATTTGTTTTGTTGTTTTTGATTTTTTTGGTGTTGTTAACACTTTAGGAAAAATGTTAATGACTTTTTGATTTATGATGTTGATTTTTACAAAAATTTACAAAGTGGCGAAATTTGTACAAGGAGGGTTTTGAAAAATCACTAAACTTAAACGTTTTTAAAACACGCAACAACCTCTCCGGCAGCGGCGCCAAAATTTGACTCCTCCCTAACTAACCAGTAAACCAAGTGTGGTCAACAAGTCAAATCTGAGAGAGGAGAGATCAATTTATGATCCGTTGAAAGCACAGTGTATTCACGGGTCGTTATGTCCCTACGAGGTTGAAATTGTATTTTGGAAACGTTTATGGGAATGAGTGATTTGGAGATAGTAACCAGATAATGATTTGGATTGATTTACACTAATGGAAATGAGATAAATAACAGATATTAACAATTACGGGAAATCAGATAAACTAAAAACGTATTCAAAATTAAAACAAACGTAAATGCGTGCTGAGAAAAGTGGGAATTAAGCAAAAACAAACTACAGGGGGTGAAAATGACTTTTTACAAACTTAATATTAAAAGAAAATTTAGTAAAAAAGAAAAATATTTTTTTGATTATTTAATTATTTAATATTAATTAAAAACTATTTAATTACTTATTATTAATATTTAACTTAAACTAAATTTAATATAATATTAAATAAACTTAAGAAAATGAAAATTTCTTTTTAAAAATTCTGAAATAACTTAAAAATAATATAAAAACTAAAAATATGTCTTTTTGTCTTTTTCTGAATTCAATATTAATTAATTACTAATTAGATATTAATTAACTAATTAAAATAATTTAAATTACTAATAATACTAAAAATGAGTTAGAAAATTATGAAATATTTTATAAAACTAATTAACCATCTCAGGAATCCTAAAAATTATAAAAATATTATTACACTATTTTACTAATTATTTACTTAGTTATTAATTAAAAACTATTTAAACTAATTTAATTAAGAAAAATGGAAAAAGAACAGTAATAATTATGAAACTAATTTCTAAAAATATTTTATAATTAATAAGAACTAGAAAATTATAAAAAGATACTAGTGATTAAAAATAAACAGTAAGTGATTTTCTTTTTGGTTTTTTAATTAAAACTAATTTAAATAATATTAATTATTATAAGTACTAAATGAAAAGATAAAATTAGGAAATTTTTTATAAAAATACTATAATAATGCAGAAACCTAGGAAAAATATAAAAAGTACTAAGTGCTTAATGAAAAAGTTGAAAAATAAGCTAAATAGCTAAAACTTCTTAAATAAAAGCTATCATTATTTTAAAAAGAGATGATTTTTTGATTTTTCTTTTTGAGAACCAATTATACACTGAAAACAAACAACTTTTATGAAAACACTTTTTACAAAACTCAAAAATAAGCAATTTGGGATCTAAAATGCTTAATAGTGAGATTTTTGCCTTGAAAATGGATTTTGGTTTAAAAATAAGCCACAGAATGATCACAGAAGTAATATTAAGCTATAAGCAAATGATATGAACACAAAATAAGCCAGAGAGATAGAAAGAGCACACTCAATAAGCTAAGAACAACAAATAAGCATAATCCACAACCACAGACCAAACAGGCCAAAAGGGCTATATGCAGCCCTATGTGGGGTCCACAAACAAGCTCAAGGGTCAAAAAGGGCTTTTGACCCAATAAGCCAACCTTGGGAGGTTTCAAATAAGCCAAAAATCAAAGCCTAACTCCTACAAATAAGCTCTGTGTGAGCTTGTGAAGTTTGGTGAAAACTGAGTCACAGGGAAATTTGCTAAAAAGTGCTAAAAGAAAAGCAGAAAATAAGCAGTTTAACTAAGCTAAAAAAAATAACTAAAAATATCCTAATGAAGATAAGCAACAAAATATTAATGTCCAAAAAGCACAAGTCCTGAAACCAAGTATTAAGACCTAGAGAATATCAACTAGTTTATTCAAAAAAAAATTTGCGACAATTTTGACTTTTTGAAATTGTTGGTTCTTTTGACTTTTTTGAACTTTGATTGGTCTCTAATCACTGATATTGAAGTAATAAGCTATCCTATGACTGAATTAAGCTTGAGAAACAACTTATGCAACTAAATTATGAGATTATGCACCCTAAACAACCACTGATTATGCAGAAATGGATTTAAAAGATGATTTTGACTTTTGATAACAAGACCACTGGATTTTATGACTAATCTATCCTAAAGGCACCTATATGAGACTGTTTTAACCAATTACAACCACTGAAACACATATGTTAGCCTATAACTCCTCTGTGCCAAACACCCCTTATGCAAAGACTGTTTTTAGATTCTCAATGATTTCAGAGGAAATGATCTAGAATACTGATGCAAATAGGTTAAATAAACTCTATTAAACTTGTTTGGACTAAACTTATGCTAAAACTAGACCTATACTACATTATTCTCACTTGCAATATGAGACAGTGGTGACATATGAATCAAGTATGGTGCGAACTACTAGAAAATGATGTAATAAACTATAATTAGGGATGAAACTACTTAACTGAAACAGTAAACAAGCAATGCATTCAAATCTATACTATATTAAGCTATATTTATGAAATAAGCTATAAAAGGAAATTGAGATTCACCTGATTAAACCTCAGCTTAACAGAGGTACTTTTGATCCAAGCCTATCTTTTTATAGGCTTCTAAATCAGGTACAAGGAACCCTTAACTTCTTCTAGTAAGCTCAACTATGCTTATTAATAAGCATAGCTGACTTTTGTTAACTTTTTGCATTTTTGAGCTAAAACCTATTTTATAATACCCTAAATCTGGAATGTCACTAAACTAATCGATTCTCGAACCTAACTTAAGTATTTGAACATAATACTAGAAATGCTACAATACTTGAATATGTAATCTAAGTAATTGCACCTAAATACTTGAAAGTTATACATGATATAATCTATAACCTAAGTTATATTTAATTCCGTATTACTTATACAAAAAAAAAATGAAATCTCACACAACTTAAGTCACACATGGGCCTAGCGTTTTTTTTTTGTTAAATTTTGTACGCAACTTATAATATCTAAATAGTCCAAGATCATTTGAAGATTTGAAATCCAAAACTTAGTCTTTGGTCACCCTAAGACTCGGCAGCAGATCTCCACTATATCTTCACATTTACTCTCATTATTCAACCAACCATTTCACACATTCTTAACACACAAAACCCTAGAAGACTTTCACAATTCGGCTGCCATACATTTCTGTTTGGTTCGAGCTGGTGAAGGCAACATGAAGGCAGAAAAGGGTGGAGATTACGAGTAGTATTTTCTGGTACAAGAGTGGTGGTGTCTCTGGTTCGAAGGTGTGTGGGTCGTGGTATCATTTTGATTCGAGGGGAATTGGTTGCTGCTATTTCAGTTTGGTTTTGGGTCGTGCGTTCTTTGCTCTTTTCCTTTTAATCACGCTTCGAGGGTATCGTATCATTTTTGCCTTTTCTCTTTTCAGTTGATCTCATTATTCACGTATAATATGTCACTAGATAAACTATGAACCGGATCATATAAACATGCATGTTATGCGACTGGAAGCTTACAAAAATCATTTAGATGTCTCACATGAAATGATAATGGAAACGTTGTATGATAGAACCAATCGCATGAAAACATAATATCATGAACTATATGTGTTCTGTTGTAAATCCTACATATCTATTGTTATAAACTTTTCGTTTCGACTTTGCGACACTCTTAATAATCTCTAAAAGACATTTTAAAATCTGGTTGTTAGGTATTACGTGTTCGTTATATAGCAACATGAATAATGATACTAAACGTCACATGAGATCACAACAAAAACTTAATCTTTTTGGTCCATGCTACTTGACTCAATTCATGAGTTTCCTGTTTTGGTCTATCTGATATATATGTATAATATAACAAGACCTAGTTAATGCGCCAAGAAAAGATAAAGAGAATTGCATGCATGTGTTCATTTTTGAATTCGAGTTAAACAAATAATAATAAAAATATTTCATGCATCGTAACTTAGTTTCAGATCTAATTTCGAATGGAGAATGAATAAAAAGGGTGTCAAATGTTTTGTTTTCGAAATGAATAAAAGAGTTGTCGATTTGAGTTGCATTTGAAATAAACAAAAAGAAGGTGCTTACTTCGGTTTATTTTAATCACAAAGAGGGTATCATGGATTTGTTTTATTTTCAAAATATAAAGGGTGTCATGTGTATATGAATGAAGTGAAACGATGTCGGATTATAAACAAGTCTTAAATGATTTTATAAAAATCTTGGGCCGTCGCGGCATAAATATTAAGATCGTGGGTACGTTAATAAATTATATAAAATAATAATAACGGGGTCCAAAATTATTATCTTAATATTAATTTATTAAAATAAACTTTAAAATAATTTTATTTGACTTTTAATATTTAATTTTGATAATTTATAATTTAGACCCTAAACTTATAATATTGATATTTTAAGACCCAAACTATTATATTATTCATTATAACCTTAAAGTATTAAATTACAATTTCGGGAACTTACTAATTATGGGAAACTTGCTAATTCGGAAACCTGCTAAAAATGGAAAGTTACTAAAAAATAGAAAGAAACCTAAAATGAGTAATCTGATTTAAAATGAGCTTACAAGTAATACTTCATTATTAATTCGTGTAGATCCGTCGAGGAGGGAGTAGTTTCCATTTCCGCTTGCTTTCTGTGGTTTGGGTATTTGTTTTGCATAAGGTACAGATATTCTATCCCTTCTCAGTAGGGACTTCTCATGACTCTTTGATCCTTGACTTTGCTATGATCCCTTTTGATATGAGCCATTGCTATGATGCCTTTTGCTTTGATCCATGTGATATGATTCGTTGATATGATTCCTTTGATATGATTCTATGATTTGATATTCGTCTGCTATTCGTTTGCTATGATATGATTCAGTTCAGTTTGATATGTTCTGTTGGATATGATATGATGTTGGATATGATATGATTTGTTCTGTTCTTAAGCCCGAGTTTTTATTCTACTCATATAGGTACCATGGGCGTGTCATCGAGGCACCGATGGCATGACACTTTCTGTGGAGGTGTGATTGATCCACGGCGTCCCCATTTGTCGGATATATTATGTGCACACTTGGATATTATGATATGTATGATTTGCTTTGTAGGGGGGGGGTATATGGATGCATCCTAGGTATGTCGGATTTTGTGTAGGGTGAATGTGAGTGTGTGCTTACACTTCTTCACGTTGGAGCTAGCTACTCCATTTTGTCGGATATATGATATGTGATTATGTGGCAGGAGACCTATTCGAGTATCTCGTTAGGTCGGCTCGTGGCTTTCCTATGTTTCGTGTGTCAATTCGAGTATCTCGTTAGACAAACCTTGGTTCTATCAACTCTTTTATTCTGGTTACTATATGATTTGTATTAATATTTGATTCTTCTTGTACGTTATTCAGTTGACTTATGATATTTGTTCAGTTGATCGTTGACCTCTTATGCATTTGACAGATGACATTTCATTTCAGCAGGAGCTTATGATTTCTTTTCTTGTACTTATATACGTTTTGATTATTTGTTTTGTTATATATCTGTTCACTGGGCTTTTTAAGCTCAGCCGCATTTCTTTTCCTGCGGCAGGTTTCTTAGGTTGAAGCTGGGTTTGAGTGAAGAGTGCTATAGAGCTTTAGTGGACTACCCCATGGACTAGAAGCCCATTACATCTGGACTAGTTTCGGACTTAGATTAGCTTAGATTTTGTTTAGTTGTACTTTCCTTTCTTTATAGTTTAGTATTCCTTTGTACTTTCAGATTTTTCACTTGTAAATTTTTTTATAAGTCTTCCGCTTGCGTTGTATGCTTTGATATGTCACCATAATGTGGCGCTCCGGACCCATGTCGGGTTGGGGTGTTACAATTATGGTATCAGAGCCCAGGCTGCGACTTGTAGTACATAAGTTATGGCCTGTGAAGTTTTGGACCCTTAGGTTTGCACCTTAAAAGCTTTAGGATTAACTTTGGAAGGCTTTTACTTAAGTTTTACCCCTTAAGAGCTTTAGTATGACCGGTGAGGATTGGGTAGATATATGATCAGACGTTGGTTTTCTTGCTTCCGCTTTACTCTGATTTATGCCTTTGCTTTTCGTTAAGCTCTTACTAGATCATTCGTTTCGGAGACTTAGAAGACTTATCAGGATTCGCGACATGTGTTTAGGATGCCTTTAGANGGTTGCGACTTGTAGTACATGAGTTATGGCCTGTGAAGTTTTGGACCCTTAGGTTTGCACCTTAGAAGCTTTAGGAATAACTTTCGAAGGTTTTGCCTTAAGTTTCTCCCCTTAAGAGCTTTAGTATGACCGGTGAGGATTGGGTAGATATATGATCAAACGTTGGTTTCTTGCTTCCGCTGTACTCTGATTTATGCCTTTGCTTTTCGTTAAGCTCTTACTAGATCATTTGTTTCGGAGACTTAGAAGACTTATTAGGATTTGCGACATGTGTTTAGGATGCCTTTAGACTTCGTAGTGTGCCTCATAGGTTTCTTTCTCTGGAGTTATCCTTTTGAACTTCGATCCTTGACTCATTTGACATTCATTTAGATGCCTTTTGTTCGTTCAAAGATTCGCGTATGTATGAATCCTACATGTTCGACACATTCTATGACTTCTCCTTGCTTTTTTTTCTTCATTGTTGATTTTTGAACTTACCTATTCTACCCCTATGATCGTTTTGTGACTTTTCATCGTGTATATTTGATTTTTCCGATGCGTACTGGAGATATTTGGAGACGATGTTGTTGTGCTAATCTGCTTACATTGGAGTTGTTCGATTCGATGTTTTTCTGGATTTTGATTTATTGCCTGACTATTATGATGATGACGACTATCATTTTATGTTTGTCACCTTTGATATTTTGTGAAGTTCATATTCTACCCCATGATTCTTAACCTGCTAATCGTTTATGACCATCTTGTTCTGAAACTCGTGTGTTAATCCCTCGCGGTTGTGAAGCCTACTTCGTTTGGTGAGACTCGCTTCGAGAGTTATTTGGATTGCTTGGAATGTTCGTTGTGTATTCCTTGATGTGTTTCTGTTTTATTGTGGAAAACAATGATGATACCATGAGTTGTGGATTGATTTCTGGAAGCTGAATCGCGTCATGATCTGTGTGAAGAAAGGGATATTCTTAGAAATTTCTTTTCGTATTCGTTGTGATCTCTATAAATGTCGTAATGCTAATTGCATTGGCTACCACTACGACTATTCCTATGAAATTGGTAAATCGCGCCTTTCATGAATACTTGGACAAATTGTCATAGTATGACATATTAGGGTGTTCAGAGACGAAAGAGAAATACGAGACTCATCATCGTTTTTGGTGTCGAATTTCTACGATGGAAGGAAGCAGTTTGAATTGAAGCACACAGATCTATCAACTCTATTCATCTTAGTTGTACTAGTATGTATAGAGATTTTAAGCTGGAGCTGGACGGGATGGTATGAAGACGGTGGTGACTACATCGGAGATTTCCACGCACAGGAGGAAGGACAACACGAGTGGAGTTACAGTGGAGCATTGACTAGGATGGCTTGCTTGGAAGATCGGCATAGATTTCCTTTGGCGGAAGATTATTCAAGCTACATGGCGCACCTGCAGTGATTGTAATAGAGAATCACATTTTGGTTCACACTTTCAGAAGAGGTATAGAAGAGTTAGACATCTTGACATTTGAGGAAGTTTTGTTCGCGACGCGTTAGTTTTTGGATTAATTCTTATTCGTACGATTGATTCTACCTATTCTGTTATGCCTTCTGATACATTTTGATATTCTGATTTGTGATTGTGATCGTCGGTACGAAGTTATGACCCATCTCTTTATGAGGCTCTTGATACGCATGATGATTCGATTTGTGCTTCGCTGATTATTAGCAAATTCCTTTGTTCGTTCAGAATTTGGTTAATACTTGGATAAATTGTCGTAGTATGACATATTAGGGTGTTCAGAGACGAAAGAGAAACACGAGAATCATCTTCGTTTTCGGTGTTGAATTTCTACGATGGAAGGAAGCAGTTTGAAGTGAAGCACACAGATCTATCAACTCTATTCATCTTAGTTGTACTAATATGTATAGAGTCTTGAAGCTGGAGCTGGACAGGGTGGTATGAAGATAGTGGTGACTACATCAGAGTTTTCCGCGCACAGGAGGAAGGACAACACGAGTGGAGTTACAGTGGAGCATTGACTAGGACGGCTTGCTTGGAAGATCGACAGAGATTTCCTTCGACGGAAGATTATTCAAGCTACATGGCGCACCTGTAGTGATTGTGACAGAGAATCAAATTTTGGTTCACACTTTCAGAAGAGGTATAGAAGAGTTAGACATCTTGGCATTGGAGGAAACATTAGTTCGCGACACGTTAAATCTTGGATTCATTCTTAGCCACACGATTTTCTACCTATTCTGTTATGCCGTCCGATACATTTTGATATTCTGATTTGTGATTGCGATCGTCGGTACGAAGTTATGATCCATCTATTTATGAGACTCTTGATACGTTTGATGATTCTATTTGTGCTCCTTCGAATTTGGCAAGTTCCTTTGTTCGTTTAGAATTCGGTAGAAGTTGATGAAGATTTATCATTTATTACTATCTCCGTATTTGCTTCGTAGGTATATGTGCTTCGTGTATCTCTTTGTGAGATTTCAACTATCATCTGTCATCTGTCATCTGCTATGCATTTGTTTCGCATTCGTTGGATCAGATTTGTTACGAATTGTGTTCTGTGGAGAGCCTGGGGCTATCCATGTGGTCTGGATCGAGTCATGAGAAAAACTTTGTTTGTGAAGATTCTGTTGGAAGGACTACTCGAGCGTGAGGCTAATTGTGACGTTCTTTTTTGATTTGCTACGTCTCCGTCTAACTTTTACGACCACAATTTTCGTGGACGAAAATTTTCTTTTTAGAGGGGAAGAATTATAATACCCTAAATCTGGAATGTCACTAAACAATCGATTCTCGAACCTAACTTAAGTATTTGAACATAATACTAGAAATGCTACAATACTTGAATATGTAATCTAAGTAATTGCACCTAAATACTTGAAAGTTATACATGATATAATCTATAACCTAAGTTATATTTAATTCCGTATTACTTATACAAAAAAAAATGAAATCTCACACAACTTAAGTCACACATAGGCCTAGCGTTTTTTTTTTTGTTAAATTTTGTACGCAACTTATAATATCTAAATAGTCCAAGATCATTTGAAGATTTGAAACCCAAAACTTAGTCTTTGGTCACCCTAAGACTCGGCAGCAGATCTCCACTATATCTTCACATTTACACTCATTATTCAACCAACCATTTCACACATTCTTAACACACAAAACCCTAGAAGACTTTCACAATTCGGCTGCCATACATTTCTGTTTGGTTCGAGCTGGTGAAGGCAACACGAAGGCAGAAAAGGGTGGAGATTAAGCGTAGTATTTTCTGGTACAAGAGTGGTGGTGTCTCTGGTTCGAAGGTGTGTGGGTCGTGGTATCATTTTGATTCGAGGGGAATTGGTTGCTGCTATTTCAGTTTGGTTTTGGGTCGTGCGTTCTTTGCTCTTTTCCTTTTAATCACGCTTCGAGGGTATCGTATCATTTTTGCCTTTTCTCTTTTCAGTTGATCTCATTATTCACGTATAATATGTCACTAGATAAACTATGAACCGGATCATATAAACATGCATGTTATGCGACTGGAAGCTTACAAAAATCATTTAGATGTCTCACATGAAATGATAATGGAAACGTTGTATGATAGAACCAATCGCATGAAAACTTAATATCATGAACTATATGTGTTCTGTTGTAAATCCTACATATCTATTGTTATAAACTTTTCGTTTCGACTTTGCGACACTCTTAATAATCTCTAAAAGACATTTTAAAATCTGGTTGTTAGATATAACGTGTTCGTTATACAGCAACATGAATAATGATACTAAACGTCACATGAGATCACAACATAAACTTAATCTTTTTGGTCCATGCTACTTGACTCAATTCATGAGTTTCCTGTTTTGGTCTATCTGATATATATGTATAATATAACAAGACCTAGTTAATGCGCCAAGAAAAGATAAAGAGAATTGCATGCATGTGTTCATTTTTGAATTCGAGTTAAACAAATAATAATAAAAATATTTCATGCATCGTAACTTAGTTTCAGATCTAATTTCGAATGGAGAATGAATAAAAAGGGTGTCAAATGTTTTATTTTCGAAATGAATAAAAGAGTTGTCGATTTGAGTTGCATTTGAAATAAACAAAAAGAAGGTGTTTACTTCGGTTTATTTTAATCACAAAGAGGGTATCATGGATTTGTTTTATTTTCAAAATATAAAGGGTGTCATGTGTATATGAATGAAGTGAAACGATGTTAGATTATAAACAAGTCTTAAATGATTTTATAATAATCTTGGGCCGTCGCGGCATAAATATTAAGATTGTGGGTACGTTAATAAATTATATAAAATAATAATGACGGGGTCCAAAATTATTATCTTAATATTAATTTATTAAAATAAACTTTAAAATAATTTTATTTGACTTTTAATATTTAATTTTGATAATTTATAATTTTGACCCTAAACTTATAATATTGATATTTTAAGACCGAAACTATTATATTATTCATTATAACCTTAAAGTATTAAATTACAATTTCGGGAACTTACTAATTATGGGAAACTTGCTAATTCGGGAAACCTGCTAAAAATGGAAAGTTACTAAAAAATAGAAAGAAACCTAAAATGAGTAATCTGATTTAAAATGAGCTTATAAGTAATACTTCATTATTAATTCGTGTAGATCCGTCGAGGAGGGAGTAGTTTCCATTTCCGCTTGCTTTCTGTGGTTTGGGTATTTGTTTTGCATAAGGTACAAATATTCTATCCCTTCTCAGTAGGGACTTCTCATGACTCTTTGATCCTTGACTTTGCTATGATCCCTTTTGCTTTGATCCATGTGATATGATTCGTTGATATGATTCCTTTGATATGATTCTATGATTTGATATTCGTTTGCTATTCGTTTGCTATGATATGATTCAGTTCAGTTTGATATGTTCTGTTGGATATGATATGATGTTGGATATGATATGATTTGTTCTGTTCTTATGCCCGATTTTTTATTCTACTCATGGAGGTACCATGGGCGTGTCATCGAGGCACCGGTGGCATGACACTTTCTGTGGAGGTGTGATTGATCCACGGCGTCCCCATTTGTCGGATATATTATGTGCACACTTGGATATTATGATATGTATGATTTGCTTTGTAAGGGGGGGGGCGTATGGATGCATCCTAGGTATGTCGGATTTTGTGTAGGGTGAATGTGAGTGTGTGCTTACACTTCTTCACGTTGGAGCTAGCTACTCCATTTTGTCGGATATATGATATGTGATTATGTGGCAGGAGACCTATTCGAGTATCTCGTTAGGTCGGCTCGTGGCTTTCCTATGTTTCGTGTGTCTATTCGAGTATCTCGTTAGACAAACCTTGGTTCTATCAACTCTTTTATTCTGGTTACTATATGATTCGTATTAATATTTGATTTTTCTTGTACGTTATTCAGTTGACTTATGATATTTGTTCAGTTGATCGTTGACCTCTTATGCATTTGACAGATGACATTTCATTTCAGCAGGAGCTTATGATTTCTTTTCTTATACTTATATACGTTTTGATTATTCGTTTTGTTATATATCTGTTCACTGGGCTTTTTAAGCTCAGCCGCATTTCTTTTCCTGCGGCAGGTTTCTTAGGTTGAAACTGGGTTTGAGTGAAGAGTGCTATAGAGCTTTAGTGGACTACCCCATGGACTAGAAGCCCATTACATCTGGACTAGTTTCGGACTTAGATTAGCTTAGATTTTGTTTAGTTGTACTTTCCTTTCTTTATAGTTTAGTATTCCTTTGTACTTTCAGATTTTTCACTTGTAAATTTTTTTATAAGTCTTCCGCTTGCGTTGTATGCTTTGATATGTCACCATAATTTGGCGCTCCGGACCCATGTCGGGTTGGGGTGTTACATATTTAGACCTTGCTGAGCTTATGAAAACTTATGAATGACTTTAAACAAGCTTAATGGAACAGTTATGAAGGCTTTTAACAAAAATTATACCAATATGAAAATTTCACTAAAAAGGGTCAATAACTGAATTTAACAGAAAAACTTGGGATTGTGATTAAATAAACTTCAAATTACAATAGTAGAACTGAGTACAGGATTTTAAAAGCAAATTTAACAACTAATGAGTGTGTAAATACTCATCCTTTTTGTCTTATATGAACTGCCAAAACATCCAAAAACACCCAAATATGCATCAAAATACTGAAAATATCCCAGGGTTGTGTTTTATATGTTTTAGATGCAAAATGTTTTAAAACAAATGAAAAACGAACAAAGTTTGCATAATTGGCAGTTTCAGTCCCTCAACTTTCAAAACTTGTCAAATCTAGTCCCTGAGTATTAATTTTGAAAGAAAAGTAAACCAAAGTCCTTAGAAAATCACAAGTTGTCATAATTAGACCTTTGATGAAAAGTTTCAAAAGTTTACAAGTTTAGTCCCTGAACTTTAAAAAAGTGTCAAAAATAGCCCCTAGGATTAAAATCTTTTAGAAAATTACAATTATGGTCCTTGTATTATGAAACTTTGGCAAAAATAATCATTGGGTGAAAAGTTTGGTGAAATTACATAATTGGTCCCTCAAGTTTCAAACTTGGCAGTTTTAGTCCCTGGAAGTTCAAAATGTGGAAAATCAACAAAGGTCCTTGTAATATTTGAAGATTGGCAAGATTAGTCCTTATGATAACCTTGGAGAAATTACAAGATCATTCCTTGAACTTTACAGAAAATTACACTTTTGGTCCTCGGGCTAAAACTCCTTACAAACCAAACGGATCCCTTTTATTATTACAAACCCAAAAAAAAATCCAAACCCATCTACACAACCAGTCCAACCCATCCACCTTATAACTCCCCTTAGCCCAATCCTAACCCACTAATACCCCTGGCCCAACACAAGCCCACACCCTTTGTTATAACCCATCCCCCAGTCAAATAGTCAAACAAACACACCCCGTTCCTCCCTCTCTTCTTCCCCACCCCACTTGCCTGTAACTCCATCACCTCACCACCCCCAACTTGGCAGTCACCTCCCACCACCCAAACCACTCACCCTCATCACCTTCACCTACCTAACCCACTACAATAAATGCACCACCCCTTCTTGCAGTAAAAAACAGAAAAATGGTTATAAAACCATTTTGGCACCAAAATTCAATCAAGGGCTCATATCAAACACAGAGCATCCAATGGCCAAGAATTCACTCAGAGACTATCAAGAACCCTAATTGGTGCCTATAAAAGGAAAGAGATGAAGCAGAGAAGAGTGTGTAGTCACATAGTTAGTTTCTTATGTCGAATTAGTGTAAAATCAGTCATTAGTTGTTAAAAGTACTTCAAATAGTTTGTAATCTATGTTTTTAATGTAATTTGATCTTTTCTCAATCAAAAATTCCAAGTATTCAGTTTCAATTCAGTGTTTGAAATTTCAATTTGCATTTTCTCTTTTAGTTCTAATTATGTTCTAAGCTTAATGTTACTGTGTCATAAGCTCACTTAGGTCATAATAAATCATAAGAAAACATAAAAAGTAAAAAAATTCAGAAACAAAAATCATCACAGGGTACCTTTGCATTTGACTGTGGAAAGCTTTGGAAGTTGCCTACAATGAAGGGGCAAGATGGACTTTACCAGCTTATTCTCTGAATAAGCTGGAGCTTGTTGAGCTTAAAGATACTCTAGTAAAGCTAGAGTTGAGGTTTTCTACTTTAAAGTTCTTGAAATTCCAAGTTTTAGTGTAATTTTGTGATTTTACTGTGTAATAGCTTATTACTGCTTATCTCTGTCCTTTTATGTTTATTTGGTCTATTTTAGTCATAATATAGCTTAATATTAAGTCCTTGTTTGTTAAAATCATTTGTGGTAACAATTTCCATTTTCACTGTCAAAAACATAATCTGTGATTTTAGAGTATTGCTTGTTATTCTCTGTGATTTTGAGCTTAAATTGCTCATTATAAATCAATCTCATGGTCTTAATCTAACTCTTGCTTTGGAATCATAAAATCTGTTTTCAAAAGGGGTTGTTTGGATTTACTGTCAAAACTGTGAGCAGGGTTATTCTAGTTGTTGATCTATGTTGTTTCATGTCACATTAGGTTCTAATAGTCCATTTCAATCATAAAAACCAAGTCTTGTTTGATAAAAAGTCAAATTCATCTCTAATCTCATATAGAATTAACTGTGTGAATTTTTAGGATTGCATAATCAACCATTTCAGTATAAAAGTTGTTTTTCTATCTTAATTCAGTCTCACTTTAGCTAATTACATCATTTCCAGTGTTTGAGACTCAATCAAAATCCATAAAAGTCAACTTGTTTATAAAATCTCAAAAGTCAAAAATTCCAAGTCTGCCAAATTGTGCAAATCTCCCAGATCTTGCACAAGGTTTAATACAGATTGGAAATCCAAAGTTTTTGTGGATTTGTGTTGTTTTGTTGGTAGTTTAACTTTTTCAAAAAGAAAATCTCAGTTTGGAAACCATTTGCTTATAAATAAGCACTCTTAAAGTAGCCTAGTTAAACTGAAACCTCCCCTGTGCACAGATTTTTATCCAAGTTCATAAGCTTGCACAGAGCTTATTAGTGGGACCCAGTGTATGATTCTTGGCTTTTTGGAAAGCCAAGCAACCATTCTTGATAGTTCAGGGCTTATTTCACCATTTCAAGCTTATTTGCTAGGGCTGCTAGTAGCTTTTTGTTTGTCCCATTTTACTGTGTACACTGAGTGGTCAGTGTATACTTAGCTTTTTGCCAAATTTCATAAGCTCACACAGAGCTTATTTGTAGGAATTAAGCCTTAATTTTTTGTTTATTTGAAAGATTGCCAGGAGAGCTTGTTGGTTCAAGCTTCATTTTGGATCCTTGAGCTTATCTATGGGCCCCACAAGGTCCACAATCTAGCACCCAAGGCCTGTTTGGTTCTGTGTTTTAGCATAAGTGCTTATTTGTTGTTTCTAGCTTATCCAGTGTGGTTTTCTTATTTCTTTGGCTTATTTTGTGATTACATAAGTTGTTTGCATCTTAATTTCTAGCTTGTGTACACTGTGTAGCTTTTTAAGAGCTTTTGCATTCACAAAAATCCAAAAATCCATCTGTTAAGCTATTAAGGGGAGCAAAGTGCTTATTTTTGAGTTTTGTAAAAAGTGTTTTCATAAAAGTTGTTTATTTTCATTGTTAGAACATCTGTCAAAAAGAAAATTCCAAAAAATAATCACTTTTAAAAAGTGATAGCTTCTATTTAAGCCATTTGGCTTATTGCTCAGCGTTTGTAGTATTTATAATAATTTTCTTAGATTTTTATCTGTTAATTTAGTATTTATAATAATTAATATTAGTTAAATTAGTTTTAATTGAAAAACCAAAAATAAAATCCTCTACTGTTTAATTTTAATCGCTAGTACTTTTTTATATTTTTCCTAGGTTTTATATTTCATATTTTTGGAAAATATTTTTATAATTATTACTGTTCATTTTCTATTTTTAGTAATTAAATTAGTTTAAATAGTTTTTAATTAGTAATTAAGTAAATAATTAATAAAATAGTGTAATAATAGTTTTTATAAACTTTTTATAATTTTTTAAGGTTCCTATATTAGTTAATTAGTTTTATAAAATATTTCATAATTATCTAAGTCATTTTTAGTGTTATTAGTAATTTAAATTAGTTAATTAATATATAATTAGTAATTAATTAATATTAAATTCAGAAAAAGACAAAAATATTGATTTTCAATTTTTACATTTCTTTTAAGTTATTCTAAAGGTTTAGAAATTAATTTTGAAATTTTCTAGTTTGAATTTGTAATCTTAATCATTTTTAGTTTAACTTTAATTAGTTTTTATTAACTTTTTAAATAGTTTTATTAAATAATTAGTATTTAAATATTAAAATAATCCAAAAAATAATTTTCTTTTTAATTTAATTTTCTATTTAATATTAAGTTTGTAAAAAAAGTCATTTTCACCCCCTGTAGTTTGTTTTTGCATATTTCCACTTTTCTAGCACGCATTTACGTTTTTAGGATTATTTTTAATTTTGTGTTTGTTAATACTGTCTTAT
The DNA here is from genome assembly GCA_014162995.1 of Artemisia annua. Lineage (NCBI taxonomy): Eukaryota > Viridiplantae > Streptophyta > Magnoliopsida > Asterales > Asteraceae > Artemisia > Artemisia annua. Next base: position 35,593 of record LBNU01020433.1, on the reverse strand, counting down.
TATCATTTCAAGCAATCAGTAGTCTGAAAATCAATCAAAATCTTTATCTGGTTACTATTCCCTAATCACTCATTCCCATAACGTTTCAAAAACACAATTTCAATCTCGCTGGGACATAACGACCCGGGGATACACTGTGCTTACACCGGATCATAAATTGATCACTTTCTCTCTCAGAGCTTGACTTAGTTGACCAGGAACCCTTAGTTGACTGTTTGGGAGAAGTCAAATTTTGGCGCCGCTGCCGATGCCGGGGAGGTTGTTGCGTGTTTTAAAAACGTTTAAGTTTAGTGATTTTCAAAACCCTCCTTGTACAAATCACATCACTTTGTAAATTTTTTGTAACAATCTTAATCATATCAGAAAAAGTTCACTAACACTTTTCCTAAAGTGTTAACAACACCAAAAAAATTATAAACAACAAAACAAATCGTGAAGTTAAATTACTTCGATTCTTTAAGATTACAACCTATACAGGTGGAATACGGAGGTTCTGACATTAAATTGCGAACCGAAGAGAGACCATTCTATCTCTCCCGCCACCCTGCAAGTAGTCTTAAAGGAACGATTTCGGTTAACGAATCGATTCCAAAAATAATTTCCAAGTTTTTTCACACACACCCCAAAAAGCCAAAAACATTTGTTTTATTGTTAAATAAATACGTAAAATATTACCACCGCAAATCAAGGCAGAATACAACCCAACTGGGTGTATGACCATTAATAAGTTCCGAAACTAAAGATTAAAACTTGCCATTGTACTCTTGTGATTGGTGTACCTTTTTCAAAGAAGCCAGTCACATTGTGGTTATTGGTTTAAGTTCACTATTGTTTTGCCTCGGTCTTGTTTTACTTGTGAATATTTTTAGTGCATGCGCACTCGTTCCCAGTC
>LBNU01020433.1:0-18442 GCA_014162995.1 Artemisia annua | reverse complement strand
TTTAAGCATGTTTTTTCAGGTAATTGATGAAAGCTTTTTGCTTGGACCTTTGGTGAAGCTTGCTTTGGACTTGGGCTGGTTTGAGGGAAATCGATATGCACTCTGATAATAAATTTTTTGGACCTATCTTTTATGCTATCTATTTGGGCCTATGAACCCTAAGATCTTGGAATGAATGTAAACTTTAACTTTGTTGATTTGGTTTACTTTTATTTTCTATCTATGATCTTGGTATCTATACTTGTGATGGTACCAATCCCCGTAACACCACAAAAGCTTGTAAGTCTTCCGCTGTACGATTTTTGGGGGTGTTACAGTTATTAAGCCATATTATAGCAAAGACATGAACAAAACCACAAAGAGATACATACACGATAAGAGGATACTTTAGAAAATGCTTCTTCGCGCTTGCAATCTAAATTCTAGAGCTACCTACTTTGACATCAATTAGAGCATTTATTGACACGTTGGCTTGAACCCTTTTATCAAATATTGGCTTCAGTGTCGCCGCGGTCATGGTCGTAGAATTCTATCCTCGCATCTTCAGTGATATACGAATGCGTTACACATGAAAGCAGCAATTAGTAAGAATGTATACAAATGATATATGGACACAAAAGAAACAAATACATCATGTAATCGTTATAAAACAAAAGAAACCATATTTTACTTAAATTCAACATACAGTTGCTCAAATCCAGATTTTGACCTATAAATTTCAAATCTGTACAAAAATTTCATTTTTTTCTGATTATTTGAATGAGAAAAGTAATCTAACATTCCGATAATCTTAAATTTACTCAATATACGATAGTAACATAACAACCTACCTATATTGCGCTTTACACGGTGTATGATAACTTGTTATGATCAGCTTATTAATTGAGAGCAAAAAGTCAAATCTCATCTTGTTTAATCAACAAAACCCAAAAACCGAATTGATATACCATTTCTTGTGCAGAGAGATGGTGGCCATTGCTGCCAGTAATGTCTTCTAATTGAGTAAAAAGCTCATTGGCTCTGTCCTCAGTCTCAGTTACTTACTGATGCTGCTCACATAAAAGAAATAAAATATGGTAGGATGTAGCAGCAGATGGTATTATCACCTTAATAATATTGACCAAGCAACTTTTTAATTTCTTCGACCATGGTGTATCTAATTATTAATTTTAAAAACGTAAACTCACCAGCTACTTCCTCTTCCTGAGATTCGCAGTTGGCTATGACAGATTCCTGTTGTGAATAGAAAGTAGGTTGGCTTCCAATATCCTATTGCAACATCTCTTGAACAAATGAAGTATCACTCTTGGGCAGACTGGAGTACACACAATGCTTATAAATAGTTTTTCCATTGCAAGATGAATTCGAGGCTTGCATCATGAGAAGATAATATATATAACAATTTGGTGAAAACATCTAAACAAAAAATATCAACAATACCGTTGTAGCTCTGGATGTTGTTGCCCAATAGTAGTAGTAGTAGTAGTAGCAGTAGAAAAATTGGTCTCGTTTGGATCTTTACCTCATTGCCTCCTTATTTCTTTTTTGGCGCCTGAAAATCAATTTTGATTGGAAAAAATTATTAGTGTGATAAAACTAACATAACCGAACATCTAGGCAGCAAAAAATTCTTCTTGGTCGGGAAGCTGATCCATTTGTAAAGTTGGTTCCAGGATTGTAGAAGGGTGGTTGTCAACAATATTGCATTTCAAATTAACACCAAATTTCTAAGCTAAATACTTACGTTGGACCAAAACAAAGTAGTATGTATGTATTAACTTTACCTTATATTGGGCTTCATGGAAAATTTAGCACGCTTCTGGACCAAATAAACCAACATAAGATCCCAATTCACAGTTAATCGTTAACCAAATAAACGCATATTACAAACTAAGAATATTGCTTACTATGGATGATATAATGCTGCAGTATTAGCTAAACACTGAGTTTTGCTTACAGGGTTAGTCGGATTGCCTAATATAAGTGGTGTCACTTTGGAAACTTCAAACATATACTCCCCAAAATCATCAAAATCTGTATCGTAAAGCTACTTATCTTCTAGAAAACTTGTCTTCGAACCTTCCCTGCAATGCATAATAACGCAATATATACATATCAACTCGATAAAAAATAGTTCTCTAATACCTTATAAGTTAGTTCGCAGGAGTCTAAAACAACATTCTCTAGCCACAAAACCAACATATGCATACACCATATCACAAACATAACGAATTCTTAAAATAGAAGTGATTAAGCAAAGTAGTTAAAGTTTTTGAGAAAATTTACTCTTCATTAGTAGTCTACCGGAACAAAACAATCCGTTTGCAAGGAAATCGTGGGAATCGGCATATCACAACTGATGTAGATTTAGGTACGTAGTACTAACATTTAATCATAAACATACTCGTCATCAATGCCAGACGCCAATTCAAACACATTAATGTATATAGTTTCATTAAATATATATATGAAATATATGCTACATGAAACTAAAAAATAAAAATAAAAAAAATGGAAGTAGAATGAAGAAGCAAGCTATTCGTTTGTGTATATGAACAGACCAAATTGTTTGATAATTTATGAACCTGTATATGGAGGCATAATAAAAGAATTAGGGCTTTAAGATGACGCTTAGGGGATATGGGATTAAGTTTGGAAACTATAATAAAGGAATTGATATATTTAAAAAAAAACGTAATATTCTTAATTTTAGAATAGTCAATAATTGGCATTTGAAAAGATGTTTATAGATATGGTTTTGCAAACTATAATCAAAAAACATGTTAGTCTATTGGTTATCAAGTGTGTAATGTTACAAACCATGCAGGTTCGAAACTATGTAATGGATTTTTTAAACAAATTAATTTCGGATTTTAATGCCTTAATTGGTTGATGACATGGACTGAATTAAAAAAATAAATAATAAAAAATAATAAAAATTGCTTACATGGCGACAATGTGATGACATGGCAGATAATGAATTACTGGGCAATGAGGTGGCGTTTACGTGACATTATCTACGTGTAACGCCTCCTGTTATATATAATATAGAGATATATATATATATATATATATATATATATATAGAGAGAGAGAGAGAGAGATATATATATATATATATATATATATATATATATATATATATATATATATATATATATATATATATATATATATATATATAGAGAGAGAGAGAGAGAGAGAGAGAGAGAGAGAGGGGGGGAGGCTAACGTGAGTTAGTGTCTTAAAGTAAGAAGAATAGGAAGCGATCTAAGCCGTCGGATGTATCAAAATTAAAATCATTAAACCAAAATTAGAAAATGGCATTATGGTAATTACCTTGAAACCAAAGGCAAATTTAACAGCTAATTTGTATCTTAACTCACGCGCCTATCTCATGTGGTTTACTTCGATATGTGTTTTCTTGACACAAATTTTTATTATTTATATTGCATTCATATAAACTTCCCCTTTGCTTTTTACATCGTAACTTTATTTGTAAAATTTGACACTCGTAATATACTAATATACGTAAGTGATAGACGTGACACACATAAAATATTTACTAGTAACTTTTTACCAGTAATATAAATTATATCATAAAATTGATACATTAAATACTAAATTGATTGTAAGATCCATTTAATTTTGTATTCAACTTTATTACTTGCTGATGCATTAGTGATACAATTTGATACACAAACCAATATGAAAATTGATACATGCATTTATTCATAATTTAATAATTCGATATGTAAAAATTTGATACAGTTGAAGAACTGATACATAAAAACATTAGTCGCCAAATCCAACAAACATCTAATGTACGAGGTTTTATTTGCATCGCTTGATCAATAAAAAACTTCGAACAAGAAAGCTTGCCGAAAAATCGAAGAAAATAACCAAAAGATTCGCAAATTAAACCTCACCGTTCAATTCGATCGTTAANTTGAGAGATCCTTTGAATACGACCAGGGGGATAGAAGCCCACGGAGCGGCAGGCTAAGCCGGAAATAGAGAGAGATGTGATTAGATTAGCACGAGGAGGGGAAGAATCTTGGTCGTGGGATAGCAGTTTTTGAATCAGTCTCATTTGGCGTTCAATAAGTAGAAGATCAAGGCAGCTTCTGCTTTTAGGTCAGCTCTTTGGCTCCTTGCTATAAAGAGTGAAGTGACCTTCGGGCGAGGAGAAAGTCAGTAAGAATAGGACCGGAAACTGTGCGTTTGGCTATTGGTGAGTCTGTCTTTCTTGAGAAAAAAAAAATGGAGCGACCAGCCCCTCCATTTGGGTCATGAGACTAGCCAACTGTCTATCCCTGTGGGCTAACTCAACTTATAAGCTTGCTATCTTAGCATCCACTTGGGATAACCTTTCACTTGGATACGATCTAAATTCCACATTCAAGAAAGAACCAGACCAGGCCAACCAAGAGATAGGATCAGATGAAGGAGAGAGAGAGAGAGAGAGAGAGAGAGAGAGAGAGAGAGAGAGAGAGGGAGAGGAGAGAGAGAGAGAGAGGGAGGGAGAGGCTAACGTGAGTTAGTGTCTTAAAGTAAGAAGAATAGGAAGCGATCTAAGCCGTCAGATGTATCAAAATTAAAATCATTAAACCAAAATTAGAAAATGGCATTATGGTAATTACCTTGAAACCAAAGGCAAATTTAACAGCTAATTTGTATCTTAACTCACGCGCCTATCTCATGTGGTTTACTTCAATATGTGTTTTCTTGACACAAATTTTTATTATTTATATTGCATTCATATAAACTTCCCCTTTGCTTTTTACATCGTAACTTTATTTGTAAAATTTGACACTCGTAATATACTAATATACGTAAGTGATAGACGTGACACACATAAAATATTTACTAGTAACTTTTTACCAGTAATATAAATTATATCATAAAATTGATACATTAAATACTAAATTGATTGTAAGATCCATTTAATTTTGTATTCAACTTTATTACTTGCTGATGCATTAGTGATACAATTTGATACACAAACCAATATGAAAATTGATACATGCATTTATTTATAATTTAATAATTCGATATGTAAAAATTTGATACAGTTGAAGAACTGATACATAAAAACATTAGTCGCCAAATCCAACAAACATCTAATGTACGAGGTTTTATTTGCATCGCTTGATCAATAAAAAACTTCGAACAAGAAAGCTTGCCAAAAAATCGAAGAAAATAACCAAAAGATTAGCAAATTAAACCTCACCGTTCAATTCGATCGTTAATAAAAGGGGAAATTATTAAAAAAAGTATTATACTTGCCACTGTTAAAAAGAATGACGTCTTTGTGGGTGGCGGCATAAAAAAAGAGATACAAGAAAGAAGTCAGGTCGTGGATTGGTTTCTCATTTATTTAGGAGAATACTTTTTTTCTTTTTGTGGATAGTAGTGGGGGAAGATTTTGAGATTGGGATGGAGCAAAGTAGATGACGGAGTAACAAAGAAGAGTGAAATGCCCATCATACCCTTTTATATTTTTTTATAATTGATATGAAATTATTTTCATAATTTTCACGTGGCATCTTTTGTATGGCTTCCTACACTAACCCACTTTAATTACTATCTTACATGAACCTCATATATATATATATATACTAGTCTCAAAGCCCGCCCAACGGGCGGGCATGACTTATAGTTATAATTTTTATGGTGTCAGTTAACTGAAAATTATTTTAAGGACGTCGATTTTATTTAATTTTGAGTATGACTTGTGAATATCGTTGAAATTTATAAGTTAACAAAAAATAAGATGTAAACGTACCAATTTTTATATTGTATACAACTATACATTAACAGTGAAAATAAATGATCATTAACATTTATAAAGATCCAAATTATTTATCGAGTGAATTAAAAACGAAGAGAATTAACCATAGACCGACTTTATCATATCCACTTTCACAATCGTTGAACCAAAGACAATAGTACACATAATTCTGCTATTTTGAAACGACTTAAAACCTTATCCAAACTATCAAAATGGGTAACAACCTTTACCAAGATTATCAAATTGGGTAAGAATTGGGCGGGCATGAGTTGTAATTATAACTTGGATGGTTTTAGTTATCGTAAAATTATGTTTTAAGTCGTAGTCAAGTATGTTGAGTGTTTGCTTTTAGATATTGTTTATACTATCAATCGTGTAATGTTCTCGACATTAACTGCCAATCAATTAGATTTAGTTTCTCGAGTTAAGAACGTAAAAACAAAATAGATAGATCAAAGTTATCGGGTCAGCCCGATACGACGCTAAAACTTTTATATTATTTTTTTTTTCTAAATTAAAACTTCAATACCATAGTTGTTTAAGGTTGTACTTGTTCTCTCTTTTTTGACTACATAATACTAAGTAATGTCTTTGCATATTTCTACTAAAAAACCCGAATCTCCCCGCCCTGATAAACTAATTAGTGACAGAATAGTAATTACTCAATTTAATCTAATTTGCCCTTTACACAAAAATTTCCCGATTAAAAAATGTTACCCAACTTGCCTAACATTTTTTGATATCAACTCAGGTCACGTGTTCAGTGTGTTTGTGTTCAGTGTGTTCGTGTGTTACCCTTATGTTTATTTAACGTGTGTTCATTCAGCAACCATGTCATCAATTTTCTTGGAACTTCGGACATGGTAACTGAACACTTTGGACATGGTCACTAAGCACTTCAACTCCAAAAGTGGCCTTTAAATAATGAAGACAAGTGATATGTCGTTCGCCAGAAGGTATTCTTGTGCATATCGTGAAACTAATTTTTATATCAGAAGGACATCGGGCTGGTGTGCATCTATCTTTGCCACCACCATCTTTAGATGATCCATTTCCTAAACAAAGAGATAATAACACATGAGAAAAAAGGTAAAAAAATTAAAATCCATGTTCACATAAACATTAAACAATGTGGTAAGAAAATTGAATAAATCAACGCAAGTGAACAAAAGGAAAAGAAATAAATCCGCAACCTGATGCAATAAAGTATCAAAACTTGATAGGAGATTAGAAACTCGCCGATACTCGAGAGCCCCTCCGAGAATTAAGATCCGCGGCTTCTCAATTCTTGATGTCATCCGTCTATTAGCCCTATTTTTTTTACAAACGACCCCTTTAACAACCATGCTGAAAAACCAATAAACATTACACGAACGGAAAAAGATTGTATGAAAGGAAATCTTTTTGCTGTGAGCATGTCCTGATGATCATAGCGATGAAGTTTATCGAGTAAATGAATGGACTAATGATCGTCATACATGCAGTAAAGGGAAGAATCTTAGTTAACAGCTCAAGTATCATACTTAGACCCATCAAATTTAATATCATTTAACCTATAAAATATAATCCTCTGAGGTTTGTGTCCACCTGTTGATCTACGGAATGCTATAAGATGGTCAAATTCATCTTGATCATGAATGAGGCTACCACCTGATCCATCTGAACCGGTCCCAATATGAAGAGTAGCTGCACACTCATTCTCGACCAATTCATGAAGAACTTCGCATGTACCATTCAGATCAACATTGTTGCTCAGGTTGTCACTTGATTGAATTTCGGCACTTTCACCATTACCAAACCTGTTTGGATGAAAATCTTGTCTCAATATATTTAGACTTGTAAAATAATCATCCCTCGGGCATTCGATTAAACCCCTTTCTAGCAGCTCACATATCTCAAACATAGTTTTATTGGCCACTATGGATTTAGCGTGCAATTGATCTACTATATCCTGAAAATTGATTAACAATTACAAAGTCAATATTACCTGATATATAATCATTAACTTTTTTTTAATTAACATTTACCTGTCTGCTTAGCTTATCGTTATCTTGTCTATCTTCTTTATTCATTTTACGCAACTTCTAGTGTAATACTCATCGCTGAACTCACTCTGATCAGAATAATCCATGCTATTTTCATCACCTGGCTGATCACTTTCCATTTGGTCAGAATTGATTTTGACACAATCATTCACACCTGGTGCACGCGTAATATTATAACATCGTGAGTAACTTGTACATGATTTTGTTGTTATTAAGTTCATTAAAGCTCTATATATTACTTATATCAAAAAAAGATTTTAGTTACAGCTTTACCTCTTTGTGCCCTTGTGATTCTATTTTTCAGTTTTAATTGTGACATTCTAGCCATTTTGTTTTCCAGAGGTTCGTTGTCTTCAGCATCATAATCAATATCCAACATGTCTTTATCTACTGGTAACTTTCCAAACCCTCCAATACCTAACTCTTCCTTTTCTCGATCCTTCATCATTGAACTTGTCCACACCTTAATTGATGTGTACAACTTCTCATGTGGCACAGTTGTAGATATTGTAGAATTCAAATATAGTAGCTGTGATGAAAAAGACATAGGAAACATAATCTAGAAGCAAAATGATTTGCAAAATACTTACCATTAGAAAAGTTATTAGCCCGTTAAAGTGATTGTTTCTTTTCCATTGCAACCTTGTTGATTGCATACATTCCAGTAGGTATGTGCACCAATCCATTTCAGATATCCTATTCATGTCATTCAAGCACACCTTGTGTTTTCTCTTCTTAGGCAATAGTCACAACACCTCCATTGCTACTATAATATAAATAAGGGTCAGAACTCAGAATCCCCGTCCTAATAAGTAACCACCCCACAGCTGCAATAACCTCATATGTATGCATTGAGCTACTATTAGGTTCATGGTGTACTCATCTAAAGCTTATGGGTTTATTTGAAACTATAAAAGCTAAAGCGTAGAAGGATATTTGGAGTTTTAGACTAAACTGCAGGTGTGTTACATGCATACATAAAACTGAAGTTGCATTTAAAAACATGTACATGATGTTTAATATAGATCAACCTGGACAACAACTTCAAAGTTAAGATCCCGAGTCTCTTTGAACAGCTTGTCACTGAATTTAGTTCAAATAAGAAAAAGTATAAGCAATAGGAAAAAGCGTCAAAAGCTACAATAAAAGCTGGTATTAAAACAAAATCACCATTGAGCAAATACGGATAGGTGGTAACTGAGCAATATAAGAATATAGTAGTGCATACGTTGAATTGAGAGGAACCTTCTTCTTTTTCCCATCTTTTTCGTTAGGGTCCATGATTGATGCATTTATCTCAACAGCACCAATGATCGGATGGTAGGTATTATGAGATGGAATAAAAGTAACTCACCCGTCCGCCACTGGAAACACCCACTAATGGGTTTCATGGATTTTATTGTCACAGGGATGTGCTCATGTGGTTTCTTCATGATAGGAAATGGTGTGGAGCCCATGACGGCTTAATAGATCAGGTTTGCTTATACTTGGCTTCATCATCAGCTTCAAGTGCCATGTTCCATTGTCCTCGTATATGATACTCCGTTGAATTCATTAGGAAACTCCATAAGTATATATTAGACGTACGTGATACGTTTGACAAAACAATAAAATTATAACTTACCCTATCAAATCTGCAACTTGTAGCCACCAAAGGGAATTGCATCATCAAATATGTCAAAGCAGTTGATCCACACAGTTCCCGCTTTCAACACAAGCGTTAAGGTATTAGCAGTGTCAAGATTTTGTGTTAAAACACCAGCAGCCGGTCCAAATTGAGTTGCATTTGACATTTGAATGATCTCATTTGTATCCCTATATAAATGAATAATATAAAATAAAAACTGAAAAATGAGCATATATATTTAGGGATGGTTCCATAGGTTCACAACTTACTTGAATTTCAAAATCGACTGTACCGGTCCAAAAATCTCATCTTTTGGTATTAGCATGTCATCCTACATGGAAGAAAGATCATTTAGTTGATCGGAAAAAAATAAACTTTTTTTGCAGCATGATAGTTGATGGTGTTACCTGGACATTTGAGAATACAGTGGGTTGGAAATAAACTTGGATTGTATGGAATGGTTGTACATTTACAAATAAAAACTTGCAGTCTAAAGCTTTTACTATACAATGCTTAGCTGGTTTAAAAATTAGCAGGAAAGCACTACTCTGAACATCATTACCAAAACCAACTTACAGAATGTTGAATCACATGAGAAGCTTTACAGATTGATACATCTCTCCTTGTTGACTGTACATTCGACAGATCATATGCCTTTACTCATTTTAGTTACTGGTAAGCGTATTTTGGGTTGACTGTACCGGTTTTGACCCTTACCCAACCCATCCACTTTGCTACCATTGACAGCAACTCAATATACAATAGGAAATGCTACAAAGAATAGACTACTATTGACTATTGAATAGTCTTATACAGGAACAATAGAACTAAAAGACTATAACATGTTCTAAACTCTTTCATTCTGTTATTCTTCATGTGTGGCGATCGAGATACCAAATTACTATAAAACACGCTTGAAAATTAACAACGTTAACATTAAAAGCACACGTTCCAACCATCAATTACCATAAATTTTACCTTGGTTTCAGGGTGACGGATTTCTTCTTCCTTAGCTTCTGATCTAGCACTATTTTTGCTCCTGAAATACGACAACAGCTCCTGCTACACAATAATAAAACTCGATATCAATACCACTATTAAATAATTAACATATATCTGACTGGTTTAGGAAAATTGAATAACTACATAGGTGATATTCTCAAGTGCTGCAAAGTAAAAAAATCAGTAAACTAAAACTAATTGGGATAGGCATAAAAGAAACTTACAACAAATCACAAAAAAGGGGAGATTGCATATATAAAATCTAAAGAGCTTACTCTCCTAGGGTTCTTGCATATAAAGAGTATACTAACATAACATAGGGCAAAAGTGCTAATTATAAACTGCTCAGTGCAAAAAAAAATAATAAAAAAATAAAAAAAATAAAAAAACGTCGCGCAGAGAACATTTATAGGCACTGGATTTTTTTATTGTTATAAAAATTGCATGTATGCTTACAACTGAGGAGTAAATAGAGCATCGAGACCAGAGGTGACCCCTTTTGCGACCAGAGGTGACCCCTTTTGCGACCATTGATACCAGCTTTGACGAACCAGGAACGTTGGAGGAATGTAAAGCAAACCTGGCACCCAAATCACCAGTAACATTAACTGGGGAGCAACATTGAGACAAATTTTTTTTTCATTAGAGACTATCATTGCAGCATATTCTATACAATATAACCTCATCCATACAAAAACGTTAAAAAAAGGTAATGCTTATAGCACATGAAGAAGTTCCCTATAATTCAATCAAATAAACAGTTCCATGTTATCCAATTGATTAGATTTTATCTTTTTAATATTTTTTTAAGATTAAAAAATTAAATACGTACCTTTAGTCTTTGGATCAAAATTTCAGTCTAATGTTTGAATTCAGGAAGAATGTACAGTTTGTTCATATCGTCAATAATTCATGACTTTATGTAACTGCAAACACACATAATATGTACAAAAGTTATACAACAATTATGAACATAATAAACCATTCAAGTAGCAAAATAAAAATTATTGATCATTAGGGAAGATAGTTGAGGAAAAATAGGTTTTTGTGTGATGAATTAAAAAAGTGCCGTATATTAATTTGGAACATTATAAAACTATAATTAAAGAATATGAGTTAGGATCAAATGAGAAGAAAAACTAAAATGAGAAGGATGAGAAGAAACCACAACCACACATTTGAGATGCACCTACAAAAATCGATGCATCTCCCCTTAAATTTCTCCCTCTTATTTGAATTGTGTGGTTGGAAACTTTTCTCACTCTTCTCATTTTATTTTTTCTTCTTACTAGATCCATTCCCTAAAGAATATATGTGGTGGATAAGTTCTAAATTAAAATTCAGAAAAACTTCGAAATAATTGGTTGGGGTAGGTTTATTGATTTGGAAGTGCATGATATTATCAAAAAAACGTGTTGGGCATAGTGGGGTTATCATGCTGTTAATGCCTACCAACACCCTAGGTTCAATCCTTGCAAGTGGCCTAATTTAAAACAAATCCAATTTTTTAGTAAAAATAATTATTCCGAATTTAATAAATTATAAAAATTATGGCCAAGAATGTGATGACTGGCCACAATGTGATGACAATGGCGATAATGAATTACATTGGACACAATGACTGGGCAATGAGGGGCATTATAGTGTATGTCCTCCTGTTATATATAATATATATATATTATATATTACCTAATACTATATATAATATATATATATATTACCTTTAATCATATATATATACTATTAATAATATACTATATATTATATAGCGGAAAGGGGGGGGGGAGGGATGATATAAATAAAAGAGGATTTTGGTAAAAGAGTAAAAAGATTTTTTTTTTTTCAAAAAATTCATGAAAAAATCTCAAAAAAATTTCACAAAGAATCGGGTAGTTGGTGCATGAAAAGTTTGCTGAAGGAGTTTTTCTAAAAGTGGATACTTTATCCGAAAAAAATTATGAAAAAATACGTTTGTACATTAAATCGATTTTTTGTGCATCAAAATTCGTTCACCAACTTCTTTTGACTTTTTTAAATCCAAATAACATTGCGCATCAAACTAAAAAAGTTAAAAATTTTGTGCATCAAATTTTTTTGCGCATTAAAATTCATTTTTGTTGCATAAAAAACGTATAAAACTCCAAATTAAGAAAAAAATTTTTTCACAAAAGTTTCTATACACAACATACCCCGAATCTTGTTTGGGATTTGTTTTGGATTTTTCGAGAACTTTTTGAAAAAAAAAAATTCTGTTTTTACTCTTTTTTACGGATATTGTGTCTTTTTTATTTAACTTACCTATATTATAGTATTATTTATATATATATATATATATAATATATTTATAAATAATATATTATATATATATATATTTATAATTAATAAAACTATATATATAAATTTAGGGTAAAGTTCAAAATAAGAAAGACAAATATCCGNTTATCCAGTGCACCAGAGTATAAAATGTACTAGTAACATGTTTCTGTTTGATGACAAGATATAAGAGTGTGATGCAATAGGTATAAGTTTATGATGCACTAGTTTAAAGGTTTTTGGATAATATATGCTTGCTTTTGATGTTTTTCTGGAGATTATGTTTGAGTTTGGATACTATAGATTTGATGGACTAGATATAAGACTATCATGCACTAGTACAAAGCTTTTTGATTTTTAGTTTTAATAAAGGTGATGCAACTACTTTTTATGCTTCGATGCAACCACTTTTTATGCTTTGATGCATCTACTTTTTTAATAAAGTGTTTCTCAAATATACTCAATCTCTTTCTATTAATTTTAAATAATTTACTGCTTTTATGTTATTTTGTTTTGTGTATTGTAATGCAGTAGAATATACATTCTGATGCAGTAATATACATGTAATGCAGTATCATAACATAGTGAAGAAAAAGAAGGCTATAATTCCAAGACATGTTTATTGAAATTGCCACCATCGAAGAAAAGCAAGCAATCAGTAGAGCCGACAAGTGCGACAAGAGCTGGGCTTAGAGGATGTACTCGTAAAGTTTAAAAGCATTATTTAAGTATTCATTTTTTTAATTCAGAATAAGTATTGTATAGATAACATTACTTACAAGACATGTTTTCGGTTCTATGATGTATAACATTTATTACCAAACATCAATACAATAGTGTCTCAGCGTTTGTGAAATATATTCGGTATCTTTTTGTTTTATGAATAATAATTACTGCATTATGTTATTTGTTTAGTGTATCATGATGCAGTAAAATATACATTTTGATGCATTAAATGATAACATTCTNGCATGTTTTGGTGGGCTAATAAAAATTTGAACTTGGCTGTTTCATCTGATTAATCATATGAATGCAAATTATCAATGGAGATGTATTATCATGTCAATGAACAAGCATATCTGGCTCAAGGGTAAAACAAGTAAAGCTAGGGGTTTAGGCCCTCAATATTGGCCTCCGATAAACTAGGACCTTCATGTTTTTTTTGTCCTCGTCTTTAGAGATCCGATTATCTAAAGCCAATTAGCGGATAAATGTTAAATAACCAAAAGATTGAACCTCTTTTGTAATTTTGTTTCTAACTTTTATGCCACAAGTTGTAGAAATTTAAGCCCAATACACTGGTTTATAAAAAGACCCATTTCTAAACCTACGTGGGTTAGGAGACTGTTATCAATAACCATCTAACTGTTTGCATTAATAAATCGACGTTTTATTTTTCACGGCCAAAATTTTTTAATCAAAAAATATTTCATTTAATAACGCTATTAAACAATTAGAAGGTCTTGGTTTCTTCTTTTAAAAATAGAGAAATATGGATGTCTTAATTTACGCCATAGAAATTGCTAAGAAATGTACGTAGAACCAATAATTGAAGAAAAGTGAACTATTTGTAGAAATATAATATAATGATAATGTCGACAATGAAACTATTGAAACCGGTGAAGCGATTTTTAGAACCGATTATTTGTTATAGATTGTAGATCAAGATATTTTGCCATTTGAAAGTAGATTTGAACATTATTGAGTGTATGAAGGTGTATTTAGTTTTCTATTTAGCATTGAAAATTAAAAGTCACTTGATGATAACAAATTAAAAAATAGTTGTTTAAACCTTGAAAGTTCTATAAACAAAACAATTGTTCGAATATTAACGACATAAATTTATTTTCAACCAAATATAAATTATCTACTTTTATTAGAAATATAAATTATCTCCTTAATGCATATGTAGCGTATAGAATAATGTTAACCATTACTATGAGAGTTGGTTAAGCGGAAAGAGGTTTTTCAAAACTAAAGCCAGTTAAAAATTATTCAAGATCGAAAATGTCACAATATATATCAAATTGATGGCTCGTTTATCGATTGAAAATGAAATATTTTATAAGAGCCAGGAAAGTAAATTTTATTTAAACGATATTTAGGCAATAACTTTGTTCAAAAATGTCACATTTTAAAGCTTCATTTTAAGCCTACATTGAGCCACCCCTCAACACAAGGCATTGTTTTCACAATTTATTTATTTATTTATTTATTTTAGAAAAAGAAATAATGACGATATCCAATTTATTCTTATTCCATACTGAGGCGAATGCCTCTATTTATACAACATAAAAGTAGATGCAATTATTGCATCTTACACTAAGCACACTATGGCATGTCGGCCTACATTATTACAATTCAAGAGTAGCAATAACGACACCGTCGTTGTCGTTATTGATGACAAATGTGCCTATACAGTGGCACTTTTGAAAGTATACACACATGTGCCTAGATAGTGGCACTTTTGTATTATTGTAGGATATCGTAAGTGCTTACATGATCACGATTGTTTATCACATCATGGGTGTATCATTGTTGGTTGAGGAGCAATATTCAGAGTACTGTCTCGGTGCATGAGTAATTTGCTTGCGTTATAATCTCTCGAGTTCTTCATATAATGATGCAAGTTGTCCTTGTTCATAGTTGTTTTGTTGCTTCTTTGGAAGCTGTTTCTCATTGTCATTTTCAATATTAATCAGTTTCTTTGTTGTGGTTAATGCCTCTGTCTCTTTGCTGGTGTTGACGAGGTTGATGCTTCATCTCTTTTTGATTTCATTCCAAAGTTTTGGTCTAGTAATTGTAGTGCTTGCACTAGTTCTTGTAATTCCTTCAGAAGAGCATCTTGTTGTCGCTGATAAGTAGTGATTTCTTCTTGTTTTTGTTGTAGCTGATGATGAATCCATCTTTGTATTCCGTCCATTTTCTGGCAAAAGCGTTAACAATAATATATTTATATATATATACTATATTATAAAGCATTTGGGACTATTCTATAATTAGAAAGGCTTAAATTCAGATTTTTTATTACTAAATACGGCAACTACACACAATTTATAACCACCAAAACAACCACTCAAACAATTTATAACCACCCCAACAACCACTTTCCACCACCTCAACTATTCCCTGCTACCTCCAGATTAAATGTCTACCTAGTAAGGTTTGAACCTTATACCTCTTTGAAGACATCGGTTGACTTACCACTAGATTTGTTATACAATATTTGCTTTTGTTTAAATATTTGAGATTTGCTTTTGGACGAGCAATTTCTTAGTCGCGCGTTTACCGCAGATTGTTGTATTTTGTTTTACATATTGCTATGTCCCGTATTCAATGTTGCAAAAATCGTGAATCGGTACTGAGGCGGTCCATGGCCGAGTAGCGATTTTTAACCGATTAATCAGCCGATTACCTTGTAATAGCCGATTAATCGGCCGATTACCTTGTAAAACTCACCAAGTTCCATGGCCGAGTAGCGATTAATCGCCGATTAATCGGCCGAGTTGGCCGATTTTTGCAACACTGCCCGTATTATTTTTTTATCACATATATCTTTTTTACGTTCCCACTTAATATTTAATAGTATACAACAACAACCATACTTAATTTCGTCGAAGTGGGCAAGGAGGGAACTTAGTGGGAACCGGGAGGGGTTGTGGCTTCGCAAAAATATTTAGCCACAATATATTTTTAACCCTTATACTTTATAGTGCTAAACATTAATAGTACAAATGTTAAAAGAAAATGTAAATTAGCCCCCTAAAACAAATACATTATAGTTTGAGCCCTCCAATAAAACTTGTCAAGTTTCATCTAGTATGTAGACAATTAGACCCTACCCGATGATAAAGGTACTCCTTGCGAAATTATAAGACCTACGGCAGTAATTATAAAAGTATAACAGGTAATACTTTGCATTTAATTTTCGGGACAATTTCATATCTCCCATATTTTTAGTTGGAAATTTCATATATGCCCAAACATGCATTAAAAATATTGTATATTATGCATTCAATACTTGTACTTTGCGTATATATAAAATTAATAATGAAAGTAGGGTGATATATGAAATTAATCATTAATTTTACATGATACTCGTGGATTTTAATGACAAAGTCATGTGTAAAAATTTGCATTTACTTAGTTCATTGGGCTGACTTGGTTAACCTTATAAGCAAGGCATGACCTGTTTTCGACACGGTTATTCACACTTCAATGTGATCATATGGAGACATAAGAATAGAACTTTCTTTGATTTAAAACCTCCTCATAAAGATACTCTTGCGAAGGAAATCCAAATTCTTTCGTACTTGTGGATCCTTTACTAGGAATAGGATCGGAACTTCAATCCGAATTGGATGGGTTGGATCTTGAATTCCTACGTACTCTTGCGTGTTGTAATTGTTGTAATGTTTTCTAGCTTCTTGCTACTTTTATAAAATCGTCGTTCAAAAAGAAAGGATTGATATATTATGTCAAGCGGATATCCTTTTTTTTCATATGTATCACTGTATCAGACCAACATACCGACACAAATACGAATTGTTAAATTCATATTTTATAAAACGGATAAGAGTATACTCAATAAAAAGAGATGTCGATCAGGACAAAAAAGGTAATTATTTTTTCAAGATACATTTTTTTTTTTGTGTAAATGCTTGGTAAAGAGTTTGATTTTTGGCTTTTTATATAGAATAAATCTTACCAAGGAGAACTTATATCAGTTGATGCATGCATGTCAAAGACCAAATATGTTTAGTAACATTTTATGTTAACTTATCTCTTTTTGCTGAACGGCTTAGATTTGATTAAAAAGGAAAACTAGCAAAACCTAGTATAAAAACATAAGAGATTATTACATTACAAAGATATACTACGCGCTTTTAAAGGATCCATGATCCATTCTAACGATACTGTTCCAAGGATTATAGACCTATTTTATGTTAACTTTAATACAATATATACATGTATACATGCATGCATGTGTCTGCATATGTATGAGAGAAATGAGACTGGAAATAGAATCCAATCTACATATATAGATAGTTTCATGACTTCAAGTTTTGTAAAATATGCAGTTACCTGAAACTACTATATTTTGATTCTATATACACATTTAATTGTAGTTTTTACTTAATTTTGCCAGAATATATAATAAGTTGAATTCGTATCGTTATTTCCAAATGTATCTCAATCAGTAGCGTTAGCTACCTCCATTAATGGGTGCTTGACTTGCGACTTGGGAGATATCGACAACTGATCACTACAAAAAATAGTGCTATTCTCCACACTTATTTTGCCACGGTTTGGTCAACTGTGGACTTTTTTTTATATGGATAATAATTTTGCTACATAGGTGTGACAAATATTTAAAAAACAATCCACATATATAAGTGTGTACAATTACAATAAAACTACACTTATAGGTGTAGCAAATGTCTCCACACTTTTATTTTTGAACATTTTTTGCAATTTTGTCACACTTTTAGGTGTGGACATTCAAAGAAATGTTTCCACACTTTTAACCATAGACTTTTAGATAATATTTTCACACTTATATGTGTAGCAAAATTTGTCACACCCATTATTACCACACTTGAGAAAGTGTGGAATCAATAATTTTACACATTTTTAAATGTGGCCATTTGGCAATGTGGA
>LBNU01020431.1:116128-153302 GCA_014162995.1 Artemisia annua | reverse complement strand
GTTTTTTTTTATAAAAAATCACCTACACTTTATAATGGCACATTCATAGTATGAACCCTAATTTTATATACAATATTTGGGGATGATTTTCTGGAGAATGAATCACGGAATAGCATAATTTTAGGGATAGGCTTTTTGTTTTTGAATATGCACCAGATCAGGGGTTTTAAATATTTTGATCGGTTTTTTATAAAATGTGTGTTTAATATATTGATAATCCGTACCAACTCCCGCTATTTTTTTTTATTAAAATTGATACATAGTGCCCTGCATCTTCTATTTAATTACAAATATGCCACTCATCAATTAAATTTCTTTTTGATCTAATAATCTTGATCCGACGATCCACAACTGTACCTATTGTATCCCACTTTATAAGTGTATACCACAATAACGCCCCTATATGTATATATATATATATATATATATGATTAGTTCCTTCTTAACCACATAATTTGTTATTATTAAGTACTTTTAGCTATGACTAGCTTTTATGGACTTATGATTGATAAAACATTAATATGATTGAAATCGATATAATTTAATTGTATAGTTGGCTTTGATTGTAAATGGACGTGCTTTTAAAACTCGGTGTCTAGTTTGTAAAAGGGAATGATTAGACTGGAGAGAGTGGGAGTGACACTCACTCGTGAGAGTGACACTCACTCGTGAGAGTGATGTCACCCGTGAAGCCCAATATCAACACACAACTTCACACTTAAACTTGCTAACAAAGACTTGGTCATATCTTGGCATTTGTGCCAAATGTGGTGTTTTTATTATTTTTAATTTGGTTTGTGAGTGTGTTGGATATTTTGTGAGGTATGTTTGTGTAAAGTGGTCATTTTAATAAAATATGAGGGTATTGGTGACCACTACGAGTGAAAAGTGAAAGGAAATGAGATGAAAAAGAAAACTGAGATGACGCTGATGTGGAAGGTGAGTGAGTGTAACTGCTACCTTTTGTCTTATAGATATGGTAATATTGGTTTTGCAAATCAACCACCCTTGATGTGTTTATCCATGACTAGTTTTGAAGGGTTGATACTTAATTATCAATCTAATAACGAAACACCTACAATAGAAATGAAAGTTATCTCTTCATACTTCTACCGACAAACCAAAGACACGTTCAATTGCGAGTACATGCTCATAAGAATATAGTTTAAAATAGTTATAATACCCGTGCACGCACGGGGTTTTTCTATAAAAATTTAATTATATAGTATTATCGTTTAAAAACAGAAAATCTTATGCATATTTTAAAAAGTTAAAGCATCAACATGTGCGAAAGTAAGAAAAATAGTTAGCAGAAATTGTAAATATAACTGTGGCATCGACCTTGTATTGGATTCTTGAGCGTGTCTCCTTATTGGGTTAAAGGTTCTTTGATCACATGGGTTTACACATAAATCAAATTTATTTTAAAATTTTTGTTTACTATATGGACATATAAGAATTTACCCGTGAAAATTGTGATATCAGTACAATTAATAAGTGTGCATAAGTTCATTATGTATTAATATCAATTAATATTTTGTAAAAATTTTATTGGACGAAAGATTTAACTTTGTTTAGCTGACACAGATGTTAATGTTGAGATCAATGTTGTTGTTTAACTTTAACTATTGATATCATGTTGTACAAAATGTGCGAGTTTAGTAGCACATAATGAGCGGTGATGAAGTTAAATATACTCCGTAAAGTTTTTTAAAAATGTTTTTCCGGATATTCGTATATAAACTTTAAATAATAATTGCATGAGTCGTTATAAGTACAATCGCGTATTTATTTTAAAAGTATTTAACGTATATTAAAACTAATTCGTACATTTTTAAAATTTTATAAGTTTAATTGATGGAAGTCTCAAACCAATACTATTACTCATGTAATTATAAACGAAGTTCATATTATAAAGTGTAGGGGGTATAACGTGTAAGGGTCTATTTGTTTATTATCTAAAGTTATCAAAAAATATGGAAACTTATAATTTTACACTTAACTCTATATAATATATTTAAAATTCAACCACTAATTTTTTATTAATTACCTCCTATTTTTTTAAGTTTTTATTTTCATAAATTTGACATCTATATTTTTATTTGTTTTTTTTCCTCAATCAAATTCTCCACCAAATTATTAAAGTTTTACCAAAATCAATTCAATTTTGATTTTTTATTGGCCAATCATATTCCTCGATTTCGCCTATGTGTCAAAATCGAGCTTTCCTATTGGCCCAAATTTTCTTCCACTAAGATTGTTTTGTCAAAAAAAACTCCGAAATGATGTAATTCCTTTATTATATAAAAGATGTTTGCATCGATCAAATAACTTTAACTTCAACTTTAATTGAAAAACATAGGTCTAAATTTGTGAAAAAACAAAACAAATATTGTAGAAAAATTGTGATAAAGAAAATGTAACATCAATTGAACATAGACACAATATAAAGGAAAATGATTTGCACATTTTACTTCTTTATTGACACACTCCAATTTGTACATTAAATAATTGTACTGTTTATAAATTTTGTTTTAATCTATTTTATCTAATAAAACAACGTTTTGTACAAGTCCTCCTAAGCACCCCGCATTAAAAATCCGTTTAATGCTATGATGTGGACTTCCTAATTTAGCACCAATGTACACCTCCTTTATGCAGACATTTGTTACATTAGTCAAATGACCTCTCTTTGTGTTATTTTTTGCAACTCATTAAACGTCATTTAATATAATGTACACGTCCTTTTTGCAAACCATCAAACTCATGCCCGCTCCTAACCATATCCATATGCACACCTAATTTATCTCCTAACCCTAAACGCTCCTCTTTCAAATCCTCCCATCTTCAATCCTATTTTTGTAAACCTTTAATCACCATTAAATCTTTCCCACATCTTGCTCCACACGTTTCATTATTATGTCGTTTCTTTCTTCCTCCCTACGATTCTCATATTTAGTTGCTGATGAAAGTCAAACAAATCACTTCCTCCTTAAGTTTCGGTTTGAGCTATTTTTGTCAACCCATTGATGGACGTGTTGATTTGTCATCCCATTGTGATTTTCTATTTTCCTAAATCCGTGAGTTATTTTCTATTTTCACTTTTTCTTTTTAATTGCATATGTTATTTTCTGCTGATTTGATTGTGTATGTGAATAAATGACGTTTAATGATTAATTCGAATTAGGTTAACTTTTGTTTCAAGCCCAAATAATTTGAATATTTGTGGAAAATTAGGTGAATTTGTGGGAAAATATGTGAATAAATGTTTGCAGTCCTAATTAATTCGAATTAGGATAGCTTTGTGTGAACCGGTTCTAATTTGTGTATTTGTGTACAATTAGGTGAATTGTGGGAAAATTAGGGGATAATTATTGAGATCCTTTTTTATATTAATTGGTGAAAGATTTTATAGGAATCAAAAAAATTAGGGGATAATTATTGAGATCCTTTTTAATATTAATCGGCATAAGACCCTTTTTAATATTAATTGNATAAAACAACGTTTTGTACAAGTCCTCCTAAGCACCCCGCATTAAAAATCCGTTTAATGCTATGATGTGGACTTCCTAATTTAGCACCAATGTACACCTCCTTTATGCAGACATTTGTTACATTAGTCAAATGACCTCTCTTTGTGTTATTTTTTGCAACTCATTAAACGTCATTTAATATAATGTACACGTCCTTTTTGCAAACCATCAAACTCATGCCCGCTCCTAACCATATCCATATGCACACCTAATTTATCTCCTAACCCTAAACGCTCCTCTTTCAAATCCTCCCATCTTCAATCCTATTTTTGTAAACCTTTAATCACCATTAAATCTTTCCCACATCTTGCTCCACACGTTTCATTATTATGTCGTTTCTTTCTTCCTCCCTACGATTCTCATATTTAGTTGCTGATGAAAGTCAAACAAATCACTTCCTCCTTAAGTTTCGGTTTGAGCTATTTTTGTCAACCCATTGATGGACGTGTTGATTTGTCATCCCATTGTGATTTTCTATTTTCCTAAATCCGTGAGTTATTTTCTATTTTCACTTTTTCTTTTTAATTGCATATGTTATTTTCTGCTGATTTGATTGTGTATGTGAATAAATGACGTTTAATGATTAATTCGAATTAGGTTAACTTTTGTTTCAAGCCCAAATAATTTGAATATTTGTGGAAAATTAGGTGAATTTGTGGGAAAATATGTGAATAAATGTTTGCAGTCCTAATTAATTCGAATTAGGATAGCTTTGTGTGAACCGGTTCTAATTTGTGTATTTGTGTACAATTAGGTGAATTGTGGGAAAATTAGGGGATAATTATTGAGATCCTTTTTTATATTAATTGGTGAAAGATTTTATAGGAATCAAAAAAATTAGGGGATAATTATTGAGATCCTTTTTAATATTAATCGGCATAAGACCCTTTTTAATATTAATTGGGGAAAGATTTTTTAGGAATCAAAAAAAATAAAACTTTACAGAATCAATCCTGTTATTGTTGGTAACTTTGGTTCTATATAATGTCTAACGTGTTATTGGTTTCTTTCACACAACATTCTTTTCTCTATTCACTTTCAGTAAAAACAAATACCATGGCTACCTATGTTGCAGGTTACATCAACGATTTATCTGGGGTTAAGGACAACATAAAACTGAGGGTGCGAATAGTAAGAAGTTGGATGCAGGATGTCTATGGCAAACCAGGCATAAAAAATATGGAATTAGTTATTATGGATGAACAGGTAAGTTGAATGTCCCAAAGTTAATGTTAACACAACAAATCGGTTATATTTATTGATTCTTTGTGTTACATTTTGTTTTTTGCAGAGCTCTAAGATGCAGGCCACTGTGCGTATGGCCTTGGTTAATGGGTTTAAGCAGAAGCTCCAAGAGGGCAGTGCTGTCACGCTCTCTCGGTATAGTCTTGGTGAAATTCAACCAAAGTATCGCATGGTTAACAGACCCCTACGTCTGAGCTTTTTGTCAAACACCATAATTGAACCGTGTGGTGATTTTACCGGTTCGGTATTTGGTTTTGATTTTAGACCTTTTAACACAATAACTGGTCTTCAGCAGGAAGAAGACGGGCAATTTGGTAAGAGGATTCTAAGTCTGCTCATATTAAATTAATCCTCAATATATATATAAGAATACTACTTTGTAAGTGTGCTCAAATTATGGATCCATTTTTTTTTTAGATGTTATTGGTCATGTGGTTGCTTCAGAAGATCTCGATAATTATGATAAAAACGGGAGATCAGGGAAGAAAAAGCCGCTAACACTTGCTGATAAGGCGTACGTATCATAGACACTATAGTTGGACCCTTTTAGATTTACTTTAATTGATTGATTTTTTCATTTATGCAGCGGTAATGAACTGAGGTGCACGCTGTGGGGTGATTATGCACAGCAATTTAGTGATTTTGTGGATAAATGTGCGAACCGTGGTAAAATCCTTTTAATCATGCAGTTTTGCATGATGAAGATTTGGGACGGTAACAATATATTATTCTTTGTAACTGGTTCGGACATTCATGTTAGTAAACCAATTTTTAACCACTCATAATTGTTGTAAATAGGCCGAATGGGAGTGCAAAACGGATACAATGGGACGAAGCTTTTCCTCTTCAATGGAAATGAAAGTATTCCTAAGGAGGAATTTATGGATGTTGAGTTGTATAGACTCAGGTTTGCTACTATTTCTTTTTGTTTTACATATTTCTTTGGATCTTATAAATATGTCTTAAATGATAATGTTACTTACATCTACATTTAATCAGTTATTTTTCTGCTCAAGATGAGGCCAAATCTGAAAATACGGCATCCCGTATTTCAACTCAGTCCAAACATTCAACTAGAGATGAATTTCTCAATAAGTTGCATGTGAAAAATATTGTTGAACTGCTTGACGTTGATCAGGTTACAATTTCTACCACTACACAAATTGTTCAAAAATATTACATGCGGGATGCACCTAAACATCTGTTTACTCCATTTTCAGGGTAAGGCAAGCGTAATTGTGGGGACAATTATTGCTATTCATGAAGAAGAGGGCTGGTGGTACCTCGGTTGCCGCAAGTGCAACAAAAAAGTTATTAAAGAATCTCAGTTTGTAGACCTCGAGGGCGATTCCAAACCCAAGTTTGGATATCAAGGAACACCCGATCAATGGAAATGCACAAAATGTGATAAGATCGTTACTGGGATAAAAACTGAGTAAGTGCTTGAAACCATCATATTTGATCTTAATACGACAGTTACTTGAAACCATCATCTTTGATGTTTATGCATTTCGTTGTTTTGTTAGATTTCGTCTTCAGATTAGAGTACAGGATGAGTCGGGCACGATATCCCTGTCGCTCTTTAACGATGATGTTCAGGCATTGGTGGGGAGGTCTGCCTACCAGCTGTGTGACAAGTATGGATGCAAGGTACACTATATTTTTTGAGGTTTCTTGCATCAGTTGTTGAAGTTGGTGATTCTTCTGGAAAAAAAAGGTATCTTATATACTTTGTGTGGTCAATAAGGTTAAATACATATGTTTTCTTATACTGACTATATAATTATGCATGTCGTTTTTAGGATTTGATGACCTTGATGAATCTGTTCTTCTTGACTGGCTTAACGTCAATGTGGGTGATCATGATGAGTCTCAAAAGGTGTTAAACGGGGTGAAGAACAAGATTCTAAAGGCAGAAACATTGATCAATCAACTACGTGCAATGGGTCATGAGATAACTGATGACTATCTTGTGGATTTAAACTTCTTCAGTGAAGATTGAACCTTTATTAATCTCATTAATCTTCTTTAACTTTCGTTAAAGAATGTTTTTGATTTTAAGATTTAAGACATCTATGGAGTTTTTTTATCTAATGCCTTTCAATAAAACGTGATTGTTGTTGGAGCAATATGGAGATGTTATTAATTTACGTTTACAATATGTTGGTGTCTTTAAATTAATGGTAATTAATGTCATTAATAAAAAGAAAATCAGTTACAAATCTCTCATATGTCTAATTTATATAAAGGTTTAATACTTTACAAAAATATTAGTGATCACGTTACCAAAAATATGATACCTATCCCTTGATTCAAGGCTCATTTATATTACAATCAATTGAGATTGAAATTTTGAATTCTCGAAATATCATTTGTCTTTTAAAGTGAGATTCCTATTACACAACCACTAATCACACAAGTCTAAAATTCTATGGTATCCTGTTACACCAACCTTCAACCTTCAAACAAGCAAAAGTTTAAACATCCATAAGTTACCATGGATAAAAACAAACAACCCTTTATAAGAAAACGTAAAGAACCACAGTTTTCCGGTCAAAACCATCAACCTTCACGTACGCCAAGTGTTCCTTTAACACAAATACCCACGCCTCAAGTTTTAAACCGAAGAGTTCCGTTATCAGATCTACTCACACCACCTTCAAGCAATAGAGTTTCTTTGACAGAGCTTCTCACGTGTAAGTTTCTTCATATATAAACAACACCATATATCCTCCTTTTAAGCTTTATAACTTACTATGTTTGTATCCATTAGATGATCCACTCAAGGAAAATTTGCCACCATTTTCGTTATCGAATACATCTTCAACTCAACCATCAAAGCATTCAGGTGTGCCAACATACCTTGAAATACAGTTAATCTGTTTTTTGTACATTGTGTTTTTATATTTGGGAATCATGTTTTTTTTTTAAATTATAGCGTCTTCTACTACACACCAGCAACCAAGGGCTTCTAACAGACTACCTCTTGGAAACGTTACTAATCGTGAGTTACCTCTTAACTAACAACATACAAAGCTATCTATTGCTCATATTCCTTTCTGTTATATCTCTTAAAAATGCAATTAAAATTCTCATAAACTATTTACATGCATTCAGGATTATTTGGCGAAACAACAAACAACATATTCCCTTTAAATAGTCGCGTCCCGCTTGCAACTCAGTTAGCACCGTTTCCTCCAATTGAGGCTACACATGTTAGGCGAACTGCAGCTTCAAATTTTCAATCACAATTAGGTGACACATATATTATTTTGTTGCAAAAAACATGTAGTTTTAAACGTACTTTTGTATTGTCTTTTTATTAAATATACTTTTGTAACATGATTTTTCTTTTTAATCACAATTACCAGGACTGAATCCTATACCTAATCAAACTGCACATCAAGGACCAAATGTTCTAACAAGTCCAATTTCACAAGATTCTATTGGTGAGAAACATTTTTATCTTTAATATATATCTCATACATACGTACAACTGCTGCGGTTCCTAACGCCAATATGTTGTCTGCAAATCAGTTGGCAATGCTAATCTTAGAGGAGTCTCATCTATTTCTTTGCCAAGAAGTGATCACCAACCATCTATCGTTGCTGCAACACGTAAAAGACAATTTCCTTTGCACGGTTTTTCAAACGGTATTTTTTTAAACTCGAATTTGCATCGTAAATATGTGATTAAAGAAAAATTGCATAAGTTTGTTTATTTAGACTATTCATACGCAATGATGATTTGTGTTACAACTTAATTTACACATACACATGTGACATACATGTTGTTCGGACCAAATTTGTAGGTCCTTTTGCACTAATGGACAGCCAACCCACCGTTACAACAAGTCCTTCATCTAATGCATTGATTAGGACTCCATCGAATGCAAACTCATTTGGTAACAAACTTATACATGTGTGTTATACTTTACGCGTTGTAGTAATTAACGAATTCCTAACTCTTTTACTTTATTTATTTATAGAATCACCAACTCGCGTTGCTTTGAACACGAGTGACACAGTTAGACTTAGTAGAACCACGTCCAATGGTTTGGCAGCAAGTTTTGACCCAGCCACGCCAGTTAACGACACACGTACACAACAATTTCCTGTCAGTGATGTTTCAAATGGTAAGTTTTTAAAGACAACATCTTGCTAACGTATACCATCCTTTTGACATGTTTAATTTAGGTTTACTTAATGTACGTGATGATGTTTACAGTTTCTTTGCACACGCCACTCACTTCAGTTGGTTGTGTTAATCGATGCAACAACATAAGATCAACGGATGGTTTTACAACAAGCATTCCTGCTATAGTAACACAAACATCAAACTTTGAAGTAGGTGAGTCATCAAGGAGAACAAAGAGGTCTAAGAGACCATCTTTACAGTCTCGCACGCCTGTTAGATCTAATCTTAATGTTGAAGATGGGGATGTAAGGAAAGAATACGACAAGTACATTGGTGTATCTGAAGGTAATTTTATAACTTAGATTCAACCACTAATTAAAATACACTTATTACGAATTTTACATGACCTGTTTGTAACATGTTCTTATATTTGCAGAGTACTTTGATCATGGTGATCCGACGTTTGAGTGCACAGAATGTCATGCTTTAGTATGGGAGGCAGAAGCAAGAAAAGGAAACGCTAATCCAACAAACAAATCCTATAGTATATGTTGTGGCAAGGGCAAAGTGTTTATCAAACAACCCCCGCCTGCCCCACAACCGTTGCGTGATTTGTTTTATAATGACGATGCTAAGAGCAAAAATTTCAAAAAGAATGTCCGAACATACAATAGCATGTTTTCGTTCACTTCTATGGGTGGAAAGGTGGACGATACAATCAACAAGCAGGGTCGTGCTCCATACGTTTTCAGGCTGCATGGACAAACCTACCATAGTATTGGTAGTTTGCTTCCGGAAGGAGGTGCTCCTCCTAAATTTGCTCAGCTTTATATATATGACACGGATAACGAAAATGAGAATCGAGCAAAAGCTTTAAGGTAATATGCGTCGCTGGACTTGAAGTTTTTTATGCATATTGAGTAAAGCGTTGTTTTTAGCATTTTGAATTAAACTCTAATCACATCAACATTATCATTTTCAGCGGTTCTTCTTCGTCGTCTGGTCAAAGCACTTCGGATGACCGTATTGATCGAAACATTATCGGTGTGGTAAGAGATGTTTTAGACTC
Source organism: Artemisia annua (assembly GCA_014162995.1). Lineage (NCBI taxonomy): Eukaryota > Viridiplantae > Streptophyta > Magnoliopsida > Asterales > Asteraceae > Artemisia > Artemisia annua. The sequence goes on along the minus strand of LBNU01020431.1, from coordinate 143,317 downwards.
ATCAAGTGATTTAGTTCAAACATTTAGAAGAGCGCGTGACCGGTACAACGAAGACAGCGAGCAAAATATAAAAATAAGACTAATTGCAAAGCGAGGCAAAGATGGACGAAATTACAATCTTCCAACGTCAAATGAAGTTGCTGGTCTTATAGTAGGCGACTTCGATACATGTATAGAAGATAGAGATATTGTCATAGAAAAGTATCGTGAAGGTTTGCAGCGTATCAACATTTTCCATCCTATGTACCTTCCTTTACAATACCCTTTGTTGATGCCACGTGCGCAAGATGGTTATTATTTAGGTATACCGCATAGAAGGAAAGCTATCGGACGCCCTGGTCGTCTGCCTAACTCCGTTCCTCTTAAAGAAAAATCGGACAATACAGTGACTATGAGGGAGTGGTTTGCTTTTCAGATAATGGATCGCCCTAATCAAGAAAATTTATTTACGCGTGGAGGTCGTTTGTTTCAGCAATTTCTTGTGGATGGTTACACTATGGTTGAGACGGAACGTTTGTTTTTTCATCGATCAAAACAGACAAAACTTAGATGTGATACGTACTCAAACATTCGTCAGAGTGTTGCGTCTGGTAATAACGACCCCACTACCCTTGGAAAGCCCATCATCTTGCCTTCTACTTTTACCGGCGGACCAAGGTACATGAAACAAAACTATATGGATGCCATGGCTTTGTGTAGATGGTATGGCTGTCCTGATTTGTTTATTACGATTACTTGCAATTCTAACTGGCCGGAGATTGCAAGATACATGCGAGAACACAACCTTTCAGCTACAGATCGACCTGATGCGCTTACAAGAGTTTTTAAAATGAAACTGGACCAGTTAATGATTGATTTGAAAGAACGACGTTTGTTTGGACGCGTCCAAGCAGGTATTGTGCATACGAGTTTGATGTATATATTTATATATTCGTTTACCATTAACAGTTTATTATTATGTAACCAATTTTATACATTTGTGTTCTTCAAACTAAATGTTTCAAAACTTGCCAGTTGTGTACACCGTTGAGTTCCAAAAGCGAGGGCTTCCTCACGCGCATGTTTGTGTGTTCCTACACAAGGACGACAAGGTTCCAAATGCTGATCAAATTGATAAATACATTTCCGCCGAGATACCAGATAAGGACGAGGACCCGGATTTGTACAAGTTGGTTTCTGATTTTATGATGCATGGTCCTTGCGGTGAAGATGATCCAAAACAGGTTTGTATGGAGGATGGTAAATGTACAAAACACTTTCCTAAAAAATTTACAGAACGCAGTTCCGTAGACGCGGAAGGATATCCTGTTTATAGAAGAAGGGACGACGGAAAGTATGTCGAAAAGAATGGTCATAAAATGCATAACGGTTATGTTATTCCGTACAACGCTATGCTTCTCAAACGTTATCAATGCCACATGAATGTTGAGTGGTGTAACCAGACCGGTTCTATCAAATATTTGTTTAAGTACATCAACAAAGGTCCGGATAGAGTGTCGGCACAACTGTATAAGCCGGGTACAACATCAAATGGTGAACAAGTTGATCAAGCTGTTGATGAGATTCAGGCGTTCTTGGATTGCAGGTAAAATTTGTAATTCGAATCTTATGTAAAATTTGTTTTATTTAAATTGTATATACAAGTCGTTTATTAAATCATTAATTATTCCTAACAAGTTATTAACATTACGTCGTTCTTGGATTGTAGGTACCTATCTGCCTGCGAGGCGGCTTGGAGAATATTTAAATTTGAGGTTCATTATAGAACACCGAACGTTGAGAGGCTATCATTTCATCTTGAAGGCGAGCAGCCAGTTGTGTATGACGAAAACGCAGACCTTGAAGCGGTTATTGAAAAGCCAACTGTTGCTGCTTCTATGTTTGATGGTTGGATGCGAATGAATGAAGACTATCCGCCGGCAAGGGATCTAACTTATGCTGAGTTTCCAACAAAGTTTGTGTGGAATGCGCCAAAAAGAATTTGGACGCATAGAAAACAAGGTAGATCCATCGGAAGGATTCATAGTGTTCCTATAGGAACGGGAGATGCTTACTATTGTAGGATGCTGCTAAACAGTGCAAAAGGGTGTCGCAGTCACGCCGATATTAGGAAGGTTAACGGTGTCGTTTACCCAACCTACAAAGACGCTTGCTACGCAGCCGGCCTTTTGGAGGACGATAAGGAGTACGTTGAAAGTATCAAAGACGCAGCCCATTGGGCGCACGCTGAACATCTTCGTGATCTATTTGTCACTTTGCTTTCTCAAAAGGAACTTACAACGCCTTTGACAGTTTGGCTGGAAACATGGCATTTGCTGGCACAAGATGTTGAATACAAAAGGAGGCAGATTTTAAAAATTCCAGGTAATACATTGAAACATCTATTCTTATTAACATATGTCAAAATTTATTTCCGTTTAAACTTGCAATGTGATGTTTTGTCAACAAACAAGTTTTCTTATGCACAATTATGTTATATACTATTTTTTAAATAAGCTTTTAACTAATTAATTCTTAATATCTCATGATTTCATGCTATCTAAATATTTCTTTGTGATGCAATACTTATAAAAGATTACCAATAAACATGTCATGTTTGTATGCTCTGTTAACAAACTATTCTTCTTTCAAACACAAATTGTTATTATTTTCCTATAACCACCAAAAGAATTTATTTTGGAACAGTTATTTCACATCCTTTCTTTTTCTACCTTCGTAAGAAATTAACTATTAACATGTCATTCTTTTATGCAGATTTGATACTTAGCGATGAGGAAAAAAAAATATCGCGTTGTACTACATTGAAGAACTTATGAGAGCGAGAGGAACTACCTTGAGGCGTTGGCCTGAGATGCCTTATCCTGATGACAGATACATCAATGAATTTGGAAATCGATTTATATATGATGAAACTGATTATAACCCGGTCGAGATGGAATCTGAATATCAACGTTTATACNAAATATCGCGTTGTACTACATTGAAGAACTTATGAGAGCGAGAGGAACTACCTTGAGGCGTTGGCCTGAGATGCCTTATCCTGATGACAGATACATCAATGAATTTGGAAATCGATTTATATATGATGAAACTGATTATAACCCGGTCGAGATGGAATCTGAATATCAACGTTTATACGCCTTATTGACAACGGAACAGAAGAGTGTATATGACACCATCGTGAAATCCGTTGATAGTGGGACAGGAGGTGTATATTTTGTTTACGGTTACGGAGGTACCGGAAAAACGTTTTTATGGAAAACTCTTGCAGCCGGCATTAGAAGAAAGGGTGATATAGTTTTGAATGTGGCATCAAGCGGTATTGCGTCACTGTTAATGTCGGGAGGACGAACTGCTCACTCCAGGTTTCATATTCCGATAAACGTTGATGAGACCTCCACTTGCTCAATAAGTGCTCAAAGCGATCTTGGGGCAATGTTAAAAAAGTGCAAGCTTATTATTTGGGATGAAGCGCCCATGACAAATAAGCTTTGTTTTGAGGCTTTGGATCGGTCTTTGAGAGACATACTTCGTAGGAGCCGGTATGACGTGTGTGATCAGCCTTTCGGTAACATGACGATGGTCTTTGGCGGTGATTTTAGGCAGGTACTTCCTGTAATTCCTAAGGGATCACGGCAAGACATTGTTGGTGCTTCTTTAAAGCAATCATACCTTTGGGAATACTGCAAGGTTCTTAGGCTAACCGCTAACATGCGGCTAACTGTTGGTTCAAGACCAGAAGATGTTGCCGAAATAAGAGAATTCGCAGAATGGATATTGAATGTGGGAGACGGCAACCTTGGAGGACCTAACGAAGGAGAGGTTAAGATAGATGTGCCCGAAGAAATTCTAATAGATGCTACTGATGACCCCATAGCATCTATTATCGACTTTACTTATCCAAACATGTTGGATAACATACATGATCCGTCTTACTTCCAAGAAAAGGCGATTTTGGCACCTACAAATGAGTTGGTCGACACTATAAATGAGCATTTGTTGGCAAAATTTCCAGGAGAAGAAATGGTGTACTTAAGTTGCGACAACGTGGATAAAAGTGAACGCGGTGGTGTCATTGATCAGTCTGTTTTCTCGCCTGAATTTATAAATGGATTGAAATTCTCAGGCGTTCCAAACCACAGGATTGCTTTAAAAGTCGGTGTACCGATAATGTTGTTAAGAAACATAGACCAATCAAATGGTTTATGTAATGGTACCAGACTTCAAGTACTTAAATTAACGAGAACTTCTATTCAGGCGCAGATCATTAACGGAACCAACTTCGGCAAAAAGGTGATTATTCCAAGATTGAGGATTACGCCGTCAGACAAGCGTTTGCCTTTTAAGATTGTCAGAAAACAATATCCGATATCAGTATCTTTTGCCATGACAATCAACAAAAGCCAAGGGCAATCGCTTTCTAAAGTTGGTTTGTACTTGCCCCGTCCTGTGTTCACACATGGACAACTGTATGTTGCCGTCTCAAGAGTAAAAAGCAAGCGAGGTTTGAAGGTTGTCGTTTGTGATGAGGATGGTAATCTTTCCAAAACCACAACAAATGTCGTGTATAAAGAAGTACTTCAAGGTCTTTGACCAACGTTCATGTTATATCATGTATGTATTAACGGTGTAATCACGTTATATTATACTATTGCTCATTCTTTTTATTGTTAACAGTTTTCTTATCAAATCAAATCATCATTGATATCATACATCCTTTTTTATTACACTCTGTCTAATTTACATTGACATAGCTATGGTTGTAATGCGTTGTAACAAAATTATTTTTTCTTATTGGATATTTCACTCATTGTCACATTATTCATTACATATGTTAAATGGAACATTCTTACGTCATCAACTTTCTTATAATCTCATTTATGTACATCTTTTAAATAATACCCGGTGTCAACGGGTCGATAAGCTAGTATACATATATATGAAATTTTTAGTAATTATTAATTTATAGTTTCCTTAGGACTATTATATATACACTGAGGTTTCAAAATAATTATTATCTTATTATTTTATCGATTGGGGTCCAAATTTGTACTGGTCCCAAGTTGGGACTGGACAAATTATTAATTTTATCGAGGTTATTAATTTATCGAGTATTAATTTATAGAGGTTTTACTGTATGTATTCCGTTTATGTATTCAAGAAACAATTTGATGTTTGTGTTAGTCGTATGTATTTATCTATTAGAGTTTGAGTCCATGTAATATTTGTATGGGTTAAAGCCCGAGGTCTAGAATATTCTTGTATGGGTATTTATATACCACGTTTGATTATGAATGATAGATACGATTCACAAATTCACACATACTTCTACATGGTATCACAGCCAATCGATCCTTCCCTAAACCCTAAATAATTTTTCTTTTTTTCCAATTTCTTCTTCAGTCGATCGTTAGCTTCACTTTGATAGTTAGTCGACAGTTGTTTCCTGCTTATAGTCGATCGTTGGTTGATGTTTAATAACCAGTCGACTGTTGTTAACTTCTTCTTGTCGATCGTTAGTTGATGTTTGATAACTAGTCGACAACAGTTACTGATACTCCTACTCATCACGTTACTGATACTTTACTTCACTAAACCAAACCCTGCCCCTACTTCTTTGGTTACTGTTACTCATCAAGTTATTGCTACATCACCAAACCCTAGTTATTGTCGAGATACATCATGACAGGCACTACTCCTCCATCTCAAGTTATCCTTCTCTCTGACAAACTGATGACCATCAACAATATCCCCACTCTTGTTCCGGTCAAATTAGATGTTGAGGAGATGAATTACACATCATGGACTTATTTTATCAAACATCTATGCAAAGGATATTCAATCTTGGATCACCTACTGGGCAAGTCTTCGGATGCTGCAACATCAAGTGCTCCACCATCACCTCCCGATGCCGAATGGTTAAAGATTGACACCATTGTCCTTTCTTGGATCGTTATCACTTTGTCTCCAACTCTTCAACAACATCTTGTTAATGAAGATCCTCAAACGGCCAAGGAGGCATGGGATATGCTTGCTTCAATCTTTAACGACAATAAGCGTTCTCGCTCTATTGCATTGAAGGCCGAACTACGTACTATAAAACTTGGGGATCTAAGTATTGATGCTTATTTTCGGAAGATTGAGAATATGGCTACTATATTATCTAGTTTGGGTTCCCCTATTAGCAACGATGATATTGTTACATTCGCTTTGGAAGGATTGCCCACAAAATATGATAGTGTCTCTACAATCATTGCTCATCGCGAGGTTTTCCCGGATCTTAAAATGGTTCATTCTATGCTCACCACGGAGGAGATGCGTTTAAAGACTCGTGCTCAAGATGCTATTGTTGATTTTACCTCTTCCTCACCTATGGTTTCAATGGCTAACTCAACTCCCAATACGAGGCGTTCTATTGCCCCTAATGAAACGGTCTACAAGCCTTGTTTTTTGTTTGTGCAAGGGTCTTGTCGGTTTGGTGTCCAATGTAAGTTCCTTCATAATGGTATGCATGGTAATCCATCCCCTAAACCCACTGTTTCTCCAACAACATGCAACAACTTGTCACCTAGTGAATTAGTCACTCTTCAAAATCTTTTGGCAAAGATGGGCACTACTAATGGTGGTCATGGAGGGGTTACTCAATCTGCTAATGGTGTTAATGGATCGACACCTATGGTTTGTTATGCTTCTCCTCCGGGCTTTCATTCTCATCAGACTCAAGCTTTTACGCCTAATGTTACCCAAATGTATTATGGGGAGGGTCATACGCAAGGTGGAGGTTCTCAACAGGGGGTTCAATTTAATGTGACTGGGGTTTGCAGCAGCAGCAAGGTCAGTTTAATGTGACAGGGGGTTCGAATCAGCAGCAGGGTCAATACAATATGCCAGGGGGTTCGCGGCAGCAGCAAGGTCAGATTAATGTGACACGGGGTTCGCTTCAGCAGCAGGGTCAGTTTACTATGGCCGGTGGTTCACAGCAAGAGGGTTCATCCGTCCCTATTACTTTACCGAGTCATGAAACTATTTTACGTCATGCTTTTACTACTGATACTCTTCAGGAACCTCAACCCGGTAACTGGAATACGGATACAGGTGCGTCCTCTCACCTTAATGATTCGGTTAAGTGTCTTAGTGATGTTTTAAATTCGTGCATTTACCCGTCTGTTGCGGTTGGTGACGGGCATTCTATTCCCATTATCAACTCCGGCCATAGCATTTTGCCTACTCCTACTCGCCCTCTTCATTTAAATAATGTCTTAATTACTCCTAATATTGTTAAGAATTTAATCTCTGTTCATCAATTTGTTCGTGATAATTATTGTACAGTTGAGTTTGACCCATTTGGTTTTACTGTTAAGGAGTTTCAAACGCGTCGGGTGCTGCTCCGCTGTGATAGCAATGGAGATCTTTACCCAGTCACTCAGCCTTCCACCATTCCGCATGCTTTTCTAGCGAGTCAGTAAATGTAGCATCAGCCTCTTCGTCATCCAGGAAGTGACGTGTTACGTCGTGTCCTTTCAAGTAGTTCTATTTCATGTAATAAAGAGAAGTCTCCCGTTCTTTGTCATGTTTGTCAGCTTGGCAAACACGTGAAACTTCCATTTGTTAGTTCTAATAGTTTGGTTCATTCGTCATTTGATATTGTACACTCGGACTTGTGGACTTCCCCAATTCCGAGTCTTTCTGGTTTCAAATATTATGTTGTAGCATCCCGCCTACTCAGACCACAATATTGTCCGCTTTGCCCGCAGGCTTACGGCTTTGCTCTGTGGCCCTCATGTGAGACTTCCCGGCAGGTCACCCATATCAGTGCTGCTCTCACATGAGCACGCTTAACTGCCAGTTCCTAAGAACCCCACTCGCAGTAGACCACAAAACGCGTTGTGTCTGATAAGGCCAAGATATTACTTATATACCCAGCATCACTCCAAGCCACATCCGATGTGGGATTTGCCTAGAGTGTTACAATCACCCCCCATAGGGACTCATCGTCCTCGATGAGGTTTGTCCCAACCATCCCAAACGGCTCTGGAGTGGCTCTGATACCACTTGTAACATCCCGCCTACTCAGACCACAATATTGTCCGCTTTGCCCGCAAGCTCACGGCTTTGCTCTGTGGCCCTCATGTGAGACTTCCCGGCAGGTCACCCATACCAGTGCTACTCTCACATGAGCACGCTTAACTGCCAGTTCCTAAGAACCCCACTCGCAGTAGACCACAAAACGCGTTGTGTCTGAAAAGGCCAAGATATTACTTATATACCCAGCATCACTCCAAGCCACAGCCGATGTGGGATTTGCCTAGGGTGTTACGTATGTCTTGTTTTTGGATCATTATTCTCAGTTTGTTTGGGTTTATCCTTTAGTTAATAAATCTGATGTATTGTCTAAATTTAATTTGTTTCGTAGCTTTGTTCGTACTCATTCTAAGTGTGAAATTAAGTCTTTTCAGTGTGACCATGGTGGGGAATTTGATAACCAAGCTTTGCATAAGCTATTTTCAGATAATGGGATTCAATTTAGATTTTCTTGTCCTCGCACCTTGGTATGTGTTAATTCACATACCTTTTCATGGCCAAAAACCGACCAAAATAGATTAATTATGCTAACAAATACCAAAGAATATGTGTTTTTGTGTTTGTGACTGTGCATGTACGGATTTATCAAAAGTGGACAAAAATCACACAAAAATAGTAAAAAAACGAACACGAGAATGGAACGGGTCAGAAAGTCAAAGCTTGGCATCCAAAAGTCAAAGTTGTGCTCAAAAAGTTCAAAAGAAGTCCTTAGAGTTTCAGAATTTGCAAGATTTACCCTTTTGTGAAAGATTGAAGAAATTTCAAGAAAGGTCCCTGAAGTTTCAGAACTTGTCAGATTTAGCCCCTAAAGATTATTTTGAAGAAATGACACCATTAGTCCTCCAACTATTGAAGATGCTCAAAAGAGACCATTGGATCATATTATTGAAGATTTGCAGAGTTAGTCCCTGGAATTTCTGATTGTGCATAATTGGTCCTTAATAATTTTCATTCTCAAAATTCCTAAGACTAAATTTACTAAATCAAAATCTGGTCCAAATATACCCAAGCCTTTTTTATAAATTTCCAAAACCCATTCTTTTCATTAAATCCCAAAGCCCAAAACCCCTTAACCTGGTAACCCGGTCCACTTAAACTAACCCATTCCCACACCCGGTCAAAACCCACCCAACTAAGTCAAATAAATAATAGAAAAACTTTACCCTTTCCCGCCCCCCTTTTCACCCCAATTACCCAGGACAAGAACCCTAATTACCTTCCCATCAAATTAACCACAATTAAAGGTAGTAATGTCAAATCAAAGCCTTCTAGAAGGGTGTCAGAGTGTCAGAGCGTGTCAGAAGCAAAGAAGCACAAAGAATGATACGTGGCAGCATCTAATTGGGCACACCACGTCATAATCAGTGATCTAAGGGCTAAGATGTAAGGGATTGATTTGTATGGATTAGATTAGCTAAGAGAAAGCACAACCTCACACGGATTGCCAGCTTGGCAATCCTCACTCCTCACCTCTCTCACGTTCCTATAAATAGAAGATCAAATCTGCCATATAGAGAGTAGTTAAGTAGGTTTTAGAGAGAGGAAACTCTATCAAATTGTATTCAGAAATTAGCTTTGTAATCTCCATTTGTTTTTAATAAAAATTCAGTCTCATTGTTATTTCATAAGCTTTTCTTTGTTTACTTAAATCTGTTGTAGTGTAGTTAAAGCTTTTACCAGCTCATAAACTGATTCCACAAGCTTCTCAGAAGCTCATCTTAGTTTACAAACACTTTTATTTCAATAATATTTTCTCCTTTATAAAAACACTTAAAAATAAAAAATATGAAAAATACAAAAATATTGTTAAAATTTCTTAAATCCAGCTTGCATTCAAGCTTATTTGTAGTTTAGAACAACTCATTTTAGCTCTATAGTTTCTATGAGTGATTAGTGAAGCTCATATCAGTACCTTGTTAAAAATCTCATATATAGTTAATAATAGTCAAAGTTCAGTGATGGTGTAATGGTGATCCAGTGGTGGTTTGAGCCTATCTTAAAGATAGGCTAGCTTGTGGAGGTTCTCAGAAAGCTGAGAACTGAATTGTAAGTTCTCAATTACATTTTTCAGTCCTTTATTCCTTTTATATATAGTTATATTCATGAGTTGCTGCATAAATAGTTTGGACTTTGATTCATGTTAGAATACTGTTACATTCAGTGTTGTTTGATCCTGTTTTAGTGATATAGTTTGTAGCTGAGCTTGCTTGAATTCATTTTGATACTTGTTTAGTGATTATGATATGGTTCTGCAAGAGTTTTGATGATTCTGTGATTGTCATTTTTTATGTGTTATTGCTGTAGTTTTTGATTGTTCTAATCTCAGTAAGTGTTTTGTGACTTAGATTGAGTATAATAGTGGTGAAAGGCAGCTTAGATTTCATCAATGAAGTATTAACAGTTGTTAAAGGAGTGTTTGGTAGATATTAGTTCTCTGTAATCAAAGGAGTTGTGGACTGTGGAATTGGTTGAGTAAGGTTGCAAAAGGATAGAATAGACTAGTATTAGCATAAATTCAGTAGGTATAAAGAGTAAAAGTCAAATTCAGTTAATAATCTCACTAATGCTTGCACTTATGTGATTTGAACCTGCTGAGCCTGTTGAATTGTTGCATTTTAGGTTTGAGATTGTGATTTTAACGTTTAAACAAGATTAGTATACATCTAATAATGGTATTAATCTGTTGAAATTAGATTTAGTCAAAGTTCATTTGCAAGTATAAAAGTCAACTGTTTCAGCATAAGGTGCTTAGCAGCATCTGTTTTAGGCCTCAATTAGTACATCAATAGAAGGTTTGTGATAGGGCTTTTAGGTTTTTAGTAATCTCAGTAGTTCTAGGAAGCTTTTGCCCCCATAATATCTCAGTTTCTAGCTTATTTGTCTGCTTATTGATGCTTGCAAAGTAGGTTACAAGTGCTTGTTTAGCTGAGTTTTACTTAGGCCTGCTATAGTACATTTTAGCTTGTACTTTGAGCTTGTTTGTCTATTCTGAGGTTAACTGAGTTTGTTTAAGTGCTTTATCTGGTCTCTAATCTCTTTGGCTTATAGTTGAGCTATTTTGCTTATAATAAGTACTTATATGATTGCTTATTTGATCCATTTGTGTGTTCTGTGTGAACTTTTGATCTGATTTCATCTTGTTTGAGCTTAATTGAGTACTAGACATCTTCTGTATCAGTTTTAGTAAGATTTGTTAAGTTGTTTATAAGCCAATAAGCACTTTTCTGCTTATTTTTCCATTTTTCTTATTTTTCATAGATTTCAAATATTATTTTAGAATTCCCAAAAAAATTTCAGAATTTTTCTCATTCATTTACTATTTCTTTTTATTTTTAAATAGTTTTTAGAATATTAAATCAAATTTTAATTTCAAAATAAATCACAAAAAGACAAAAATATTTTCTGATTTTATTTTTAAATTTCATTTCAGTTTATTAAGATTTTTAGAAAATAAATTTGTAGAATAAGTTTTTCATTTTATAATTAGATTGATTTTCTTTTATTAAACAAAAATACAAAAATAGTTTTTAATTCATAATAAATAAATAAAAAGTCAAAATATTATTTTTCTTTTTCCTAAAATTTTCTTTTATCATTTTAAAGTTTTAAAAATTTCATTTGAGCCTGTAGGTTTAGTCTAGCTTAAAATTCACTTTTTATTTTGTTACATAGACGTTAATTTTAGTTTACGTTTTTAACATTTGTTCTTTACGTACTTGTACTTTATGCATGATTACTTGTTTTTTATTGCATTTTCACATCATTAGTTAAAACTCAAAAACTTTCACTTTTCATTCTTTCACGACACGATTTCACGAATCGAATATCACGATTCCATTCACCTTCACACGGACACGACCCGGGTTTTGCTTATTCATTGAGTAAATACTTGGATTATAAATATATTTAATTGGTTTTGACACGATCAATTTTTGACGCCGCTGCCGGGGAAGGTTGAAGTGAATTTTGGTTTTCGTTTTTGAAAAATCGTTGTTTTGAAAAACCTTCCTTGTATATATTTTCTTTTATAAAAAAGTAAAAATTCAAAAATATTAAACATTTTTCCTAAAGTGTTTGCAAAATACCAAAAATATAATAAATCATCCTCACTCTACCTCTACAGAGTGTTGTAAACCAAATAACTTCGAACGCAAAAAGAGATCGATATCGTATTACTTTAATTCTACAACTAACTCTCTCGTTGTGAGTAGATTTAAAGGAAACGATTTCGGGTGACGAATCGATCACAAAAATAACAAAACAAAAGAAAAATACAAAAATATTGTGATTCTTAAGTTTTCTTGTAAATAAAAAAAAAACCTTTAAAATTTGTGATTTTGATTTTTCTTCAAATTTATAAAAACCAAAAAAATATTTTCCTTTTCAAATTGATTTTTGATTTTATTTTTAACTTTTAGTTTGTTTTTGGTGTATGAACACACGATCTTCGTCACACAACTTAATTTCACCACTTTCAAATCCCGAGAGGATTATACGACACACGAACCGTGTTATTTTCCCAAACATTGAGGAAATGAATAACAATAATCAAAATGAGGACCCTCCGGGTGGACCTCAACCTCCTCCCGATCTCCGTACGATGGAGGAGTTATGTCAACCTTGGTTTAAAAATGCGTTTTGCGATCCGATGCGCTAAAGGTCCAAAAAGCCATTGCGTGATGCATGATGCGAATGCGAGCGCAATTTAGACGCATTGCGTTTAACATTAAAAAAAATACGAAAATTATTTATACGTGGTATATTCTACCAAGTATCAAGTAAATGCAGTAAACTTACGAAATAAGTTACTAGCATATTGAAATTAGACCAATAATTCATTTGTAAAATAAACAATTTGAAAGCACAACTTGATGTTTTCGTTATTGTGTTTGTTTTGTACGTCTTTTAACAAGTTCTATCTTTAAAATCCCATTTAAATACTTGGATCTCTGTTATATGATTTGTTTTTTACAAAAATGACCTAAATTCTAGATTGCGACAAGTGCGACCATTGCTAGCATTACACAAATGCGATAAATTGCGATCTAATGCGAATGCAATACGGGATGGCCTTGCATTAGGCCCCATAATGCGAAATTTCATATGCAATGCAACAATGCGTGCAATTTGCGCAATGATGCCCGCATTTTTAAACCAAGATGTCAACCAACTATGTTCGGACGTGGTGGCCCGATTGCCCCCGTCAATATTGAAGCGGCGGATTTTGGACTTAAGCATCACATGATTCAACTAGTCCAAAATTTTTGCCAATTCCATGGTTTACCGGGTGATGATGCAAATAAGCATCTTGATAAATTTTTAACCATCACCCAAAGTATGAAACAAAATGGTGTCACCGATGATGCCCTTCGTCTCTATCTTTTCCCATTTTCATTGGCGCATCATGCCATCGCTTGGTTTGATCGACTTCCAAAGAATTCTATTCATACGTTCAATGAAATGGTTTCTAAATTCTTGGCAAAATATTTTCCACCATCGATGGTGACGAAATTAAGAAACGACACAAGCAATTTCCAACAACGTCCCGATGAGTCCTTATTCGAGGCATGGGAACGTTATAAGCTTTCAATTGATCGATGTCCGAATCACAATATGTTGCTCGTCACAATTATTGATACATTTTATAATGGTTTAACTTTACGTCATCGTGATACGATCAATGCTGCTGCGGGTGGTACTTTTATGAAAAGACGCCCCGAAGAGTGCTATGATCTCATCGAGAACATGACCGCGCATCACAATTATTGGGATTCCTCTGCCGAGAGGGACGAGTCATCGTGATCTACCACGTCTTCCAATGCAGAAATTGCGACTCTTAATAAGAAGTTCGATGACGTTTTACGTGTTTTCACAAATCAGAATCAGAATAATAACCGTCAAGTAAATTTGATTAATCAAAGTTGTGAAATTTGTTGTGGTCCACACCCGTACTATGAGTGTCCGGCAACCGGTTCCTTTGCTCACGAGAGCGTGTATGCTACAAATATGGGTGGTAACGGTTACCAACCTCAAGGAGATCGGAATCTCCTTAGCTACCGTTCGAACAATTATCTTGGACCACCACCCGGCTTTAATAACCAACCACAAAATCAAGTTGTGCCACATCGAAACAATCAAGTCAATCAAAATCAAAATCGAGCAAATCATGGTTTTCAAAATCAAAACCACGGGTATAATCAAAATCAGGGTTTTCAAAACCAAGGGAATCATAACCAAGGCCCGAATCAAGGGAATTTTCAAAATAATGCTAATCATGGGAATGTTAATCATGGAAATCAAAATCATGGTAATTTTCAAAATCATAATCAAGGTTTTCATCAAAATAACCGAGGGCAAAATTTCAATAATCATAATCAAAATGTTGTTCAAAATTCGTCGCCCTCGGATGAGATTCTTAAGCAAATAATGAAAACTCAAGAGGTTTTGGCTAAGTAGATCCTTGATATTAAGAAGTCTTTAAATGATCGACCCTCGGGCTTGGGTACTACGTCTCTTCCAAGCAACACGATCGCTAACCCGAGGGGCGATGTTAAGGCGATCACGACACGATGTGGTGTTTCATATGATGGACCTACGGCTCCGGCTACCTCTTCTTCTCTTCCTTCCAAGGTAGTCGACCGTGAAATCGATGCGACAACGGATACGGAACTTCCTACTAATAACGGAAGGACCGAAAACATCCAACCTCCGGTTGTCCAAACGTCTAAAGAAAAAGAAAATGTGTCTAAAGGAACGGAAAAAGTTACTTTTGAACAAGAAGAACCAATTAAAACTAAACTTCCTTATCCTTTGCGTTTAAACGATAAAAAGCACCATGAGACAATAAACCACCAAAAGGAAAAATTCTATAAAATCTTTCAAGATCTTTTCTTTGATTTAAGTCTCGCGGATGCCGTTGTTTTGATGCCAAAATTAGCGTCGATGATCAAAAACTTGTTGAATAACAAAGAACAATTGTTTGAAATGACAAAAACGCCTTTGAATGATAATTGTTCTGCGGTTCTCCTTAAGAAGCTTCCCGAAAAGCTTGGAGATCCCGGCAAGTTTTTAATTCCGTGTAGTTTTCCGAGGATGGTTCAATGCTTCGCCCTAGCCGATTTGGGTGCTAGCATTAACCTTATGCCTAAGTCGATGTGGAAGAAATTGTCTCTTCCCGATCCTACTCCCACGTGCATGACCCTCGAGCTCGCCGATCGATCTACGTCTCATCCCATTGGAATCGCTGAGGATGTCATTGTTAATTTTGGAAAATTCCATTTCCCTGCCGATTTTGTGATTGTTGATTTGGATCCCGATCCAAGGGTTCCTCTCATTCTCGGGAGAGGTTTCCTAAGGACGGGCCGTGCGTTGATTGATGTTTATGATGAGGAGATTACTTTGCGAAATGGTAATGAAGCCGTCACGTTTAACTTGGCCCAAACGTCGAGATACTCCTCTACCGATGATTGCATGTCCGTAAACCGTGTTGATGTTATTGATGAAGTTTCGAAGGAGTATTCTCAAGAACTACTTGGTTTTTCTCATGATTCTTCGAGTGGCAATCCCACTCCTTCTTCTCAACCTATTGTAGCCGACTCTTCCCTTCCCTCACTCCGTTTAAGGAAAGTGATTTCTTTTTGGAAGACGTCAATGCTTTTCTTGCTATCGATACACCGGATGTTGATGATTCATATTAAGATCCGGAGGGAGATATTCTTTTGCTTGAACAACTTTTGAATGAAGATCCTTTTTCTCCTCTCCCTCCAAAGGACATTTATGTTGAAGAAGTCAAAGAAGTTGAGCCATCTGACGAAAAACCTCTTGAGCCCGAGCTCAAGGAGTTACCTCTTCATCTTGAGTACGCTTTCTTAGAAGGAACCAACAAATTTCCCGTTATCATTTCTAAATTTCTTCAAGATGAGGAGAAGAACCGTCTTTTAGATGTGCTTAAGAAGCATAAGAGTGCCATCGCTTGGCAAATTTCCGACATCAAGGGCATAGACCCTCGTTTTTGTACTCATAAAATTTTGCTTGAAGATAATTACAAACCTTCCATCCAACAACAACGACGGGTTAACCCAAAAATACATGAAGTGATTAAAAAAGAAATTATCAAATTACTCGACGCTGGGATGATTTACCCCATTTCCGATAGCCCATGGGTTAGCCCGGTTCATTGTGTTCCGAAGAAAGGTGGTATTACCGTTGTGAAGAACGATGATAATGAGTTAATTCCCACGCGTCTCGTCACCGGATGGAGAGTGTGTATCGACTACCGCAAACTTAATGATGCGACTCGTAAAGACCATTTCCCGCTTCCTTTTATGGATCAAATGCTGGAACGTTTAGCGGGGAATGAGTTCTATTGTTTTCTTGATGGTTTTTCCGGTTATTTTCAAATTCCAATTGATCCCCAAGATCAAGAAAACACCACTTTTACTTGCCCTTATGGAACGTTTGCTTATCGATGTATGCCTTTTGGCTTATGCAATGCTCCAGGCACGTCAGAAAGGTGCATGATGGCCATATTTCACGATTTGATCGAGAAAACAATGGAGGTCTTTATGGATGATTTTTCGGTATATGGTGATTCTTTTACGTCTTGTCTCTCCCATTTAGAACAAATGCTCGAACGATGTGAAGATACTAACTTAGTTCTAAATTTGGAGAAATGTCACTTTATGGTTAAAGAGGGAATAGTCCTTGGCCATAAAATTTCTAAGGCCGGGATTGAGGTTGATAGGGCCAAAGTCGATGTGATCGCAAAACTACCTCATCCCACGACCGTTAAGGGAATCCGAAGTTTCCTCGGCCATGCCGGCTTTTACCGACGTTTTATTCAAGATTTCTTAAAGATAGCCCGACCTTTGACCCACCTTCTTGAAAAGGATGCTCCGTTTATCTTCTCAAATGAGTGCATTGATGCATTTAATATTCTTAAGAAGAAGTTAATGGAGGCTCCTATCTTAGTTGCCCCCGATTGGGACTTGCCTTTTGAGCTTATGTGCGATGCTAGCGATTATGCTATCGGGGCGGTCTTGGGGCAACGAAAGAACAAGTATTTTCAGCCGATACACTATGAAAGTAAAACAATGAATGACGCTTAATCTCATTACACGACTACTGAAAAAGAGATGTTAGCCGTCATATATGCCTTTAAAAAGTTTCGACCTTACCTTCTCTTGAAAAAGTGCATAGTGTATACGGATCATTCGGCCTTAAAATACTTAATGAATAAACAAGATGATAAACCAAGATTAATGTGATGGGTTCTCCTCCTTCAAGAATTCAATGTTGAAATTCGAGACAAGAAAGGAGCGGAGAACCTAGCCGCCGACCATTTGTCTAGACTCGAAAATCCCCATCAAAGTGTTCTCGAGAAAAAGGATATTAATGAGTCATTTCCTCTCGAGACACTTGGGAGTGTATCACATAATGATAATAGTGCCCCATGGTTCGCCGATTTTGCGAATTACCATGCGGGGAATTTCATAAGGAAAGGGATGTCGTCCCAACAGAAAAAGAAATTCTTTAAGGATGTTAAACATTACTATTGGGACGACCCCTACTTGTTTAGAGTTTGTGCGGATCAAGTGATTCGGCGATGTGTTCACGGCAAGCAAGCCGATAGGATTCTTATGGCATGCCACAATGGACCTACGAGGGGACATCATGGTGCCAATTTTACCGCAAAGAAAGTTTTTGACTCCGGCTTCTATTGGCCGACGATTTACCGAGATGCACAAGACTTGGTGAAGTCTTGTGACTCGTGCCAGCGTCAAGGAAAAATTTCACAACGTGATGAGATGCCTCAAAACGCTATTCAAGTTTGTGAAATCTTTGACGTATGGGGTATCGATTTTATGGGACCATTCCCGTCTTCGAGAGGGAATAAGTACATACTCGTGGCGGTCGATTACTTGTCTAAATGGGTTGAAGCAAAAGCGCTCCCCACAAATGACGCCCAAGTTGTGGTTAAGTTATTGAAAAGTTTGTTTTCCCGATTTGGTACACCTCGTGCTATCATAAGTGATCGTGGTACTCATTTTTGTAATGATCAATTTGCTAAAGTAATGTCTAAATATGGAGTTACTCATCGTCTTAGTACCGCGTATCATCCGCAAACGAGCGGTCAAGTTGAGGTGTCCAATCGTGGACTTAAAAGAATCTTAGAAAGGACCGTAGATGGTAATCGTGCCTCTTGGGCCGATAAGCTAGATGATGCATTATGGGCTTTCCGTACCGCTTACAAAACACCCATTGGATGTACTCCATATAAGTTGGTGTACGGAAAGGCTTGTCATTTACCCATCGAGTTAGAGCATAAAGCCTATTGGGCTTTGAAACATGATAATTTTGACCTTAAGACCGCGGGTGATCATCGTAAAATACAATTGAATGAATTGGTTGAATTGCGTGATCAAGCTTATGAGAATTCTTTAATCTACAAAGAGAAAACGAAGAGGATTCATGATGATAAAATTAAGAATCGTGATTTCAATGTAGGTGACCGACTCCTTTTTAATTCTCGATTGAAGATTTTCTCGGGCAAGCTCAAAACCCGTTGGTCTGGACCGTTCACTATTACCCATGTGTTCCCTTATGGTACCGTCGAGTTATCTCAACCCGATGGTCCCAACTTAAAGGTGAACGGTCATAGAATCAAACATTATTTCGGAGGGGATATACCACCCATGGTAGTCCCGGATCTCCAAACTTTCCCCAAGGATGATTGAATTCGGGGATCGAGTCAAGCTACATGACTCGGTGAACAAAAACAAAGCGCTTCTTGGGAGGCAACCCATGTTTATCATTTCTATCTTCTTTTCTATTTTCTAATAAATAACATGAGGAGGGGTGACCTCTTCCACTCTTGTGTTTCGTGGTTGTTTGTGAAAGTCCAGGATTGTCCCGAATTATGATGACTCTCGTGCTTGTTGTTTCTCTTCTCCACTCGAGTATCATTCTTCGTTGCTTATGGAAATCCGATATCCAAAAATCTTTTCGACTAACGTTATCTTTGGCATAATTAATAAACGGCCCTAGATTTTTGTTAGGGTTACCCTTACCTTTNGTTTTTCCTAAAAAATGAAAAAAATTAAAAATTTGAAAAATTTTGAAAAATTTGATGAAAAAAATGATGAAAATGTTGTGAAAAAGCAAAAAAAAATGAGAAAAAGTTGAAAATTGTGCAGAAATATAATAAGTGTTTTGACACCTTGTTGACTTTCTTGCTTGCGAGAGTAGGAATAAAATTTTGACTTGACCGGGCGTGTTGAGCGCTAGCTTGTTCCCTTAACCAATGATGATCACATAAGCTTGTGCTAGTTTTGTACATAAGGAGCTATAAAACGCGAATTCTTTCTTAAGAATCTGCAAAGTTCCCTGATTGGTCCTAAACAGTCAACTAAAGTCAACCAAGGATTTGTTCAACAAAAGTCAAACTAGATAAGGCACAATGCACCAAGGAGAGTACATGAGTTCTTCCCGGGTCGTTATATCCCAACGAAGCGTGAAATGGTGTTTAAAACGATTCTGAGATCAAGCGTTTATGAAACGAGGATTGGTGAAAGAGATTGATTGAAATTAAAATACAGAATTATGAATGAAAATGATAAACAAACACTACAAACGATTGCTAGAAATCTGGAAACAATTACAAATCTAAAAGTGTACGTTTACGTTTAATTAAACGTCTACGTACGAAAATAAAAGTGAAAATGGAAATCTATAAACAACTAGATGATGAAAAGCATATTTTTACAATCCTAATGACAAAAGAAAATTTTAAGAAAAAGAAAAATATTTTTTAGACTTTTTAATTATTTAATATTAATTAATTACTAATTACTAATTAAACTAATTTAAATTAAAATAAATACTAAACTAATTTAGAAAATTACCAAACTTTTTCTAAAACTATTTAACAACTACAGAAGTCCTAAAAAACTATAAAAAGTTCCTAAAACTTATAAAAGACTATTTTAGATATTATTTACTTAATTATTAATTAAAAGCTAATTAATCTAATTTAATTAAGAATAATAGCAAATGAACAGTAACAATTAAGAAACTATTTTCTAAAAATGTTATAATTAATAAAAGCTAGAAAAAATATAAAAAGATGCTGGAGCTTAAAAATAAACAACTAGTGATTTTATTTTTGATTTTTCACTTAAAACTAATTAAACTACTTTTAATTACTACAATTACCAAATTAAAAGATAAAATTATGAAAATTTTTATACAAATACTATATGATACCAGGAACCTAGGAAAAATATGAAAACCACTAAGTATTTAATAAAAAAATAGAAAATAAATAAAAAATATAAATTCTATTAAATAGAAGCTATCACTAAAATTAAATTGATGATTTTTTGGATTTTTCTTTTTGAAACTTGGTTAGACACTAAAAACAAGTAACTTTTGTGTAAACAAGTATTTTGGAACTCAAGGATGAGCTTATTGCAAGCTTATGTTTCCAACAGAAGCTTTATAAGCTAAAAATGGGTTTCAAGGACTTTGAAAAGCTTATGCAAAAGCTACACACTGAGGTCCAGAGATACAAAAAGCTTGAAATAGGTGAATTGAGTAAAAAGCTAACCAAAGAAAAGGGAAAAGCAAAGAAAATAAGCTGAAGTTTGTAAATAAGCAAATCCAATCACTGAACCAAACAGTAGGCCTGCAAGCTTTTTGTGAGCTTGAATTAGCTTGTCAAATAAGCTAATAAGCCAATAAAAAGCTTTAAACCAACAAGCTCAGTGGGTAAGCTTTCCAAAAAGTCCAAAATCAACAAGTGAGGCCCAATATTAAGCTCTGTGTGAGCTTATGAAATGAGCATGTATACACTGATGAATCAAAGACACAATGAAATGGGACAATTTGCAAGCTCATGGCAAGCTTATCAAATAAGCTAAGAAGCTCAAGATAAGACTGGAACTAACAAAAATGGCCACTGAGCTTCTCAAAGAACCAACAAGCTCACTTTGGGACCCACAGACAAGCTCACAATGAGCTTGTGAAGATGGGCTCCTTACACTGATCACTCAGTGTAAAGGATCTGTGATGATGATTTGATGGAACCAAATAAGCAAGAAATGGACAAATAAGCATACAAGCAATAAACTAGCCAGAAGGGCTTTCTAAAACAACTAGATTCACAAGCTAAAGCCAATTAATGATCAAGATATAAGCTTGTGAATAAGCTTATTGTCCTGTGCACAGGGGAGGTGTGTGAAAAACTGCTTAAAAGATAAGCACAAATAAGCAGTTTAACAAGCAAACCAAAAATTACAAAAATACTATAGCAAGAGAACCAGCCAAATGACAATAATCCAAAAGCACAAATCCAAACTCCTAATATTAAGTCCTAGGCAAAATTCCAAAGTTTATTCAAAAAAAATTTTGTACAACTTTGACTTTTTGATTTTTTTACCTAAGGTTGACTAAAATGAGATTTGATCCTAATCTATGAACTTAATATGTTATATTTAGATGATATGAGATGATTCTAAGCTATATCTATCACCAATGAACTAATCTACATGATCCATGATCCTAAGCTTTTGACAATNAAAAATATGAAAACCACTAAGTATTTAATAAAAAAATAGAAAATAAATTAAAAAGATAAATTCTATTAAATAGAAGCTAACACTAAAATTAAATTGATGATTTTTTGGATTTTTCTTTTTGAAACTTGGTTAGACACTAAAAACAAGTAACTTTTGTGAAAACAAGTATTTTGGAACTCAAGGATGAGCTTATTGCAAGCTTATGTTTCCAACAGAAGCTTTATAAACTAAAAATGGGTTTTAAGGACTTTGAAAAGCTTATGCAAAAGCTACACACTGAGGTCCAGAGATACAAAAAGCTTGAAATAGGTGAATTGAGTAAAAAGCTAACCAAAGAAAAGAGAAAATCAAAGAAAATAAGCTGAACTTTGTAAATAAGCAAATCCAATCACTAAACCAAACAGTAGGCCTGCAACCTTTTTGTGAGCTTGAATTAGCTTGTCAAATAAGCTAATAAGCCAATAAAAAGCTTTAAACCAACAAGCTCAGTGGGTAAGCTTTCCAAAAATTCCAAAATCAACAAGTGGGGCCCAATATTAAGCTCTGTGTGAGCTTATGAAATGAGCATGTATACACTGATGAATCAAAGACACAATGAAATGGGACAATTTGCAAGCTCATGGCAAGCTTATCAAATAAGCTAAGAAGCTCAAGATAAGACTGAAACTAACAAAAATGGCCATTGAGCTTCTCAAAGAACCAACAAGCTCACTTTGGGACCCACAGACAAGCTCACAATGAGCTTGTGAAGATGGGCTCCTTACACTGATCACTCAGTGTAAAGGATCTGTGATGATTATTTGATGGAACCAAATAAGCACATAACTAAGCAAGAAATGGAAAAATAAGCATACAAGCAATAAACTAGCCAGAAGGGCTTTCTAAAACAACTGGATTCACAAGCTAAAGCCAATTAATGATCAAGATAAAAGCTTGTGAATAAGCTTATTGTCCTATGCACAGGGGAGGTGTGTGAAAAACTGCTTAAAAGATAAGCACAAATAAGCAGTTTAACAAGCAAACCAAAAATTACAAAAAATACTATAGCAAGACAACCAGCCAAATGACAATAATCCAAAAGCACAAATCCAAACTCCTAATATTAAGTCCTAGGCAAAATTCCAAAGTTTATTCAAAAATTTTTTTGTAGAAACTTTGACTTTTTGATTTTTTTTACCTAAGGTTGACTAAAATGAGATTTGATCCTAATCTATGAACTGAATATGTTATATTAAGATGATATGAGATGATTCTAAGCTATATCTATCTCCAATGAACTAATCTACATGATCCATGATCCTAAGCTTTTGACAGTTAAATAGATGATGAGATTTTAAGGCAACTTTGACTTTTAAACAAAGGGGACTGGTATATTATGACCAAACTGAGTTATTAGGACCTATTATAGCACAATGTAACAGAAGTCAACAACAATAACAATACTAAACACCTAAAAATCACTTGATCCAAACACTCCTATTTGTTGATCTGTTATGAATGTTCAAGAGATATGAGCATTTTAGGCCACAAAGGTGAAAGGCAAGTAATTACTAAGATGTAACATGACAAATTAAGCAGAAAAGAACCTAGGATAAGCAGTTTTAATAAGCTAACACCAAAAAGCAAATTGAGCTAATCTCAACAGTGAACAACAAAAGTGTGAACTAAGGGCTTGAAAACTCTCTACTAAGCATACTAAGCATAAAATGGTAATAGTAATCTATTCTAAACATTAAATAAGCAGAAACATAAGCAGTGACAAATAAGCAGTTTCAAAATAAGATAAAAATCCAAAGTAAGGACTTACAAGCAAAGTCCACAGTTACTTCCAAATTACTTTCTAAATAACCCTAATGCTCCCCAAGAGCTCTAAGCCACTGCATCCATCTTTTTCTTCTCTTCTTCCTGAATTTTTGTATTTCTCACTAACTTTTTCATAATTTTTGGATTTGTGAGTTTATGAACTTAGACTGATGTGAATGCTTTAAAAGCTTTTGAAAAGCTTCTAAGTTAACTTAACTGAGCTTAAACAAACACTGGATAACAACTTTTACAATCATAAATGAAATTAAGATTTTTGAACTCAAATGCATAAACTGGAATTTGGAACAAAACAACTTGATTTCTTTTACTGAAATAACTTAGAAATAACTGAAACACTTGACAATCTAGCTTAAAGCTAAAGTTTACAACAGAAAAAGAAATTACAATAAAACGACATAAAAAAAGTTAACTAAAGACTACTACTCTCCAATTCTCCTTCTCTTTTCATTTATATGGAACTTCTAGGGTTTGTGGAGACTTCTGAGCATATCCCACTTCAATTCTCAGCCCTTGGATCCCTCAAATAAATCTTGGCCTTTGAATCTCCTTTTGGCGCCAATTTGTCAAAGTGGCAGTTGGGGGTAGCTTGGAGGGTTTCAAGGGTCATTAATGCACTTTGGAAGGTTGTTGAGACCAAGGGGACAAGAGTTGGTGAAGGTGAGGTGGAGGAATGGTGAAGAACAGTAGCAGGGTACCAAGTTGGAGGGGAGGTTGTGGTGTTTGACCTGCGTTTGACTGGAGGAGGGAGTAATAAAAAAAGGGGGGATTTATTATTATTAGTTTTGGGCTGGTGGTGGAATTGGGCCTGGGAAGGGTGGAATGGGATTGGGTTTGTTTTTGGGTTTTTTGGGTTATAAGTGGGGAGTGTTGGGTTGGTAAATATAAAGGGTCCATTGGATTGTAGTTATATAACACAAGGGCCAATTGTATAATTGCGTAAAAGTTCAAGGACCTGTTATGTAATTTTCCCAAAGTTGTTACAAGGACCAAACTTGCCAAGTTGAATAACCCAAGGACCATAAATGTTATTTTTCCACTTTAAATACCCAAGGACCATTTTTGACATTTTCCAAAAGTCCAGGGACCTTTTCTGCCATTTACCCAAAATTCATTCAAGGACCAATTTTGACAACTTAAAATATTTCAGGGACCTTGAATGATAAAACTCCACATTTTTAAATTCCAGGGACTATTTTTGCCAATCTTTAAAAGTTGTGGGACTGAAACTGCCAATTATGCAAACTTTGTTCGTTTTTCATCTGTTTTTAAACATTTTGCATTTGAAACATATAAAACACGATCCTTGGATATTTTATGCATTTTGATGCGTTTTTGAGTGTTTTCAGATGTTTTGTAGTTCAGATTTGACCAAAAATGATGAGTGTTTGAGCACTCATCAATCCCCCACACTAAACTATTGCTAGTCCCTAGCAATCTTTTATGAAAACTTGATGGATTTTAATCTCTTTACCAAAAGCCATCACTTCTGGAGTAGCCAACTGTTTCAGTTCAAGTAAGAACCATGGTACATCGATAACCATATGATTTTGAGTAAATCACCAGCTTTCAACGGGTCTGATAAGTCTTTACCAGTAGCCGTTTGCTTCTGGACTAGCCAACTCTTAGATAAAATAACTTATTATCTTTGGTGAGCTGATTACCAATTATGGTTTTCCAACTACCTTTACCACAAGCCATAATCTTGCGGGCTTGCCGACTCTTCACTAATTAAAGATATGGCGAGTCGATTACCATACAATTTTTGGCAAATTGCAAGCCATAAACGGATTTGATGCATCTTTACCAAGAGCCGTTTGCTCCTGGATTAGCCAATCCTTTTTTCGGTTAGACATGGCGGACTGATAACCACAAAAAATTTTGAAATAAAGTGATTTTTTTTTTTGAAAATTTTGGCCAAAAACGGGGGTACTAGATGGTATAATGTGATAAAATTCGCTAGAATTTCCCCCCCCCCACACTTAGAATTGAATATTGTCCTCAATATTCAAAGTCCCGGCTATTATGCCGAATCCTTGAACGGGAAAAACAATATTCTAAGCTAACTGCGGAAATATTTTTCACTTTATTTATATTATTCATACAAGCATACACATTTTTTTTTGAAATATACATATATACATTGCAAACAGCAGTGGGGGACGGCCACTCCCCCACACTTAGGTGGTAGAAAAGAGAAAGAAGTAAGAAATATGGGTGAAAACCCATATGTTGTGCTATTGTTTTTGTTCACCGAGTCGCTAGCTTGACTCGATCCCCGAATTCAATTGTCCTTGGGGAAAGTTTGGAGATCCGGAACAACCATGGATGGTATGTCCTCTCTAAAGTAATGCTTCAACCGATGCCCATTCACCTTGAAATTTGTTCCGTCATTTTGAGATAATTCGACGGTGCCATAAGGATAAACCTTTGCAATAGTGAATGGGCCAGTCCAACGGGTCTTCAATTTACCCGAAAAGATCTTTAATCTTGAATTAAAAAGAAGGACTCGATCACCAACGTTGAAAACGCGGTTTTTGATCTTTGAGTCATGGAGCTTCTTTGTTTTTTCCTTGTAGATTAAAGAGTTTTCATAGGCCTGATCACGAAGTTCATTCAATTCATTCATTTGAACTTTCCGATGATCGCCCGTAGTTTGGAGGTCGAAATTGGCATGCTTGAGGGCCCAATAGGCTTTGTGCTCAAGCTCGATCGGAAGATGGCACGCTTTCCCGTACACAAGCTTGTAAGGCGTACACCCGATGGGTGTTTTGTAAGCTGTGCGGAAGGCCCAGAGTGCATCATCTAATTTTTCCGACCACGATGCACGATTTTCGCCAACCGTTCTTTCCAAAATTCGTTTAATACCTCGATTGGAAACTTCAACTTGTCCACTTGTCTGAGGGTGGTACGCAGTCGAAAGACGGTGAGTTACACCATACTTTTGCATGACTTTATCAAATTTTTCATTGCAAAAATGCGTACCACGATCACTGATTATAGCACGTGGAGTTCCAAATCGAGCAAAAAGAGCTTTTAAAAATTTCACAACAACTCGGGCATCATTTGTGGGTAAAGCTTTCGCTTCAACCCATTTTGATAAATAGTCAACAGCCACAAGTATATACTTGTTTCCATGAGATGACGGAAATGGCCCCATAAAGTCGATGCCCCACACGTCAAAGATTTCACAAACTTGAATTGCATTTTGTGGCATTTCATTCTTTTGTGAAATATTCCCGTGACGTTGACAAGCGTCACAGGATCTGACTAATTCCTGGGCATCCTTATAAATTGTGGGCCAGTAGAAACCGGAATCAAACACCTTTTTGGCTGTGTAGTTAGGATTATGGTGGCCCCCCCGTGAGACCGGCATGGCAAGCCTTGAGAATTTCTGTGGCTTCCTGACCATAAACACACCGCCAGATGACTTGATCGGCACAGATTTTGAATAAGTAGGAGTCGTCCCAGAAGTAATGTTTAACATCTTTGAAGAACTTATTCTTCTGTTGGGACGACATCCCTTTCACAACAAAGTTACCCGCATGGTAATTTGCAAAATCGGCAAACCATGGGGTAGTAGAATCTCCACGAAAAGCAACCGCATTTAGTGTCTCGAGAGGAAATGTTTCATTTATTTCCTTTTTCTCGAGAACATCTCGGTGTGGGTTCTCTAATCGGGACAGATGATCAGCAGCTAGGTTCTCAG
>LBNU01020431.1:81423-116123 GCA_014162995.1 Artemisia annua | reverse complement strand
TCGTCCCAGAAGTAATGTTTAACATCTTTGAAGAACTTATTCTTCTGTTGGGACGACATCCCTTTCACAACAAAGTTACCCGCATGGTAATTTGCAAAATCGGCAAACCATGGGGTAGTAGAATCTCCACGAAAAGCAACCGCATTTAGTGTCTCGAGAGGAAATGTTTCATTTATTTCCTTTTTCTCGAGAACATCTCGGTGTGGGTTCTCTAATCGGGACAGATGATCAGCAGCTAGGTTATCAGCTCCTTTTTTATCACGTATAATGATATCAAATTCTTGTAGGAGGAGAACCCAACGAAGCAATCTCGGCTTTGCATCTTGTTTTGCAAAGAGGTATTTAAGAGCCGAGTGATCCGTATACACTACGCATTTGGTCAAGATCAAATACGGCCGAAACTTTTCAAAGGCATACACCACTGCTAATAGTTCTTTTTCCGTAGTGGTGTAATGTGTTTGAGCCTCGGTCATTGTTTTGCTCGCATAGTGTATTGGCTGAAAGTGTTTGGTTTTGCGTTGCCCCAGGACTGCACCGATAGCAAAATCACTTGCATCGCACATGAGCTCAAATGGCAAGTCCCAGTCGGGGGCAACTAGAATCGGTGCCTCGGTAAGCTTTTTCTTTAATGTTTCAAAAGCTTCGATGCACTCGGGTGAGAAGATAAAAGGAGCATCCTTCTCGAGGAGATGGGTCAAAGGCCGGGCGATTTTGGAAAAATCTTGTATGAATCTACGATAGAATCCGGCATGACCCAAAAAACTCCTAATACCTTTGAAGGAGGTGGGATGAGGTAGTTTAGCAATGACATCAACTTTAGCTCTGTCAACCTCAATCCCGTTTTTGGAAATCTTATGGCCGAGGACAATGCCCTCTTTGACCATAAAATGGCTCTTCTCCCAATTTAGACAAAGATTGGTGTCTTCACACCGTTTTAACATAGTGTCCAAATGGGAGAGACATGTCTGAAAAGAATCCCCAATGACCGAGAAGTCATCCATGAAGACCTCCATTGTTTTCCCGATCATGTCGGAAAATATGGCCATCATGCACCTTTGGAACGTACCAGGAGCATTACATAAGCCAAAAGGCATACGTTTATAAGCAAAGGTTCCATAAGGGCACGTGAAGGTAGTCTTTTCTTGATCCTGTGGATCAATGGGGATCTGAAAATAACCCGAGAAACCGTCGAGGAAACAATAGTACTCATTCCCCGCCAATCTCTCAAGCATCTGGTCCATGAAGGGTAGAGGAAAATGGTCTTTACGGGTGGCTTCATTTAATTTGCGATAGTCAATGCAGACTCGCCACCCCGTAACCAATCGAGTTGGAATCAACTCGTTCTCTTCGTTTGTGACAACAGTAATGCCACCCTTTTTCGGAACACAGTGAATGGGACTAACCCAAGGACTATCTGAGATGGGATAAATCAATCCGGCATCAAGAAGTTTTAGAACCTCTTGTTTGATAACCTCATGAATTTTAGGATTCACCCGTCTCTGATGTTGGACTGCCGGCTTGAAGTCATCCTCCATTAAAATTTTGTGAGTACAAAATTCAGGGTTAATACCCTTGATGTCGGAGAGTTTCCAAGCAATTGCTTGCTTGTGTGACTTCAAGACCTTTATGAGAGCATATTATTCCTCCTTACTCAAGTCTTTAGCAATGATGACGGGTAATTTATCATCACCTTCCAAAAATGCGTACTCGAGATGAGGAGGTAACTCTTTGAGTTCGACCTCGGGAAATTCATTTGTTTTCTCAACAGATTTGATTTCCTCGTTATGAAGTTCTACGGGAGGGAGGGGAGGAGAATTGTCCTGATTCAACAATTTCTCAAGAAGAAGAAGATCTCCCTCCAGATCAATCTCATTGTTATCAATTCCATCTGGAACTGAATCACTTTTGAGAAAAGCCTCGACCTCTTCCAAAAGGAAATCGCTTCCCTCAAACGGAGTGAGATAAGGGGAAGAGTCGGAAATGATAGGTTGAGAAGACGGAGTGGAATCACCACCCAAAGAATTATGAACGTAACCAAGAACTTCTTGAGAGTACTCCTCTGAAGCAACATCAATGACATCTATTCGGTTAACCGATTCAGAGTCATAATTTGAGGAGTACCTCGAAGTTTGATCGAGGTTGAAAGTGACGGCTTCATTACCCACACGTAATGTGATTTCTTGCTCGAATACATCAATGAGAGCACGACCCGTTCTCAGGAACCCTCTTCTAACAATGAGAGGAACCCGTGGATCAGCATCGAAATCAACAACCACAAAGTCAGCTGGAAATTGGAACTTTCCTACTTTCACGAATACGTCCTCAGCAATGCCAAGAGGACGAGAAATTGAACGATCTACAAGATCAAGAGTCATGCAGGTAGGAGTGCGTTCTGGAAGAGAAATTTTCTTCCATACTGAATAAGGCATCAGGTTGATGCTTGCACCAAGATCGGCAAGGGCAAAGCATTCAACCATCCCTGGAAATACACAAGGTAGGAGAAATTTTCCAGAGTCTCCGAGCTTTTCGGGAAGCTTCTTTAACAAAACTGCTGAGCAGTTCTCGTTAAGTGGAGTTTTAGCCATTTCAAACAGCTTTTCCTTGTTGCTCAACAAGTGTTTGAGTGTGGATGCAAACTTGGGCATCAGAATGATAGCATCCGAGAAGCTTATGTCAAAGTGTAATTCTTGGAAAATTTGAAAGAATTTATCCATTTGATGACTGGCTTTTTCTCGGAGCTTTTGTTCATTTAAGCGTGATGGGTAAGGAATAGAAGTTTTGGATTTAGGGGCCTCAGCCGGAGTTATTGGAGGTTCAAAGACAACTCCCGGCTTTGGTTTTGTTTTTGGGATAACCTGAGGATGGACGTGTGTTGTACTTTGTGGGCTTGTAAATTGCACTTTGTCCTTTGTCGCCTCAGGTTCACGTTCCACTACCTTCGGAAGGGAGGAAGAAGAGGTAGTAGGAATCGCGGGTTCATCATAAGAAGCACCACTTCTGGTTGTGATCGCCTTAGCATCGCCCCTCGGGTTAGCGATCATGTTGCTCGGAAGTTTTCCTGAGCCCGAGGGTCGATCATTTAAAGGCTTCTTGATCTCAGAAATCTGGCTGACCAACAACTTGTTCATTTCCTCTTGGGATTTCATGAATTGTTTCAACAACTCATCAGATGACGGTCCGGTAGGAACAATAGCTTGAGTTTGAGTAGGAAAATTTTGACCTCGGTTGTTTGGACCTTGGTTCTGAAAATTTCCTTGATTTTGATTATTTCCATGAAAATTCCCTTGATTGGAATGACCCTGACCTTGGTTTCGGTTAAAGTTTCCTTGGTTTTGGAAACCTTGATTTTGAAACCCTTGGTTCTGATTGTGGTAACCATGACCTTGATTGAAATTACCTTGGTTTTGATAACCTTGGTTCGTTCGGTTTTGGTTCTGGAAATTTTGGTTACGGTTTTGAACATTTTGATTTTGATTAAAACCGGGAGGTCCAGGGTAGTGGTTGGGACGATAGTTCGGGTCCATCGGCGGACGAAATTGGTTACTTCCATGATTGGAAGGACCAGCTATCGCATTAGCTTCAAAGGGGTTACCATCGGTGGCCATACAATTGTAATATGCGTGGGGGCCACCACAGGTAACACAGACTTCCACTTTTTTAACTTCAGCAGGAGAAGAAGTTTGTGGAAAAGAGACTTTCTTTTGGTTAGAGAGAACCAAAGCTTGAATGGCTTCCGTGAGTTTGTCAATCTTAGCATCGGTGCTAGATTGACTCACGGGCGATGAAGAAGAAGGACCAACACTCACTTGGGAAACAACCGGTTTGCTTCGTGTAGTGCGGACCTTAGATTTGTTCTCGATGATCGCTAAAGCTTCTTTTGTGGTTTTACTCAGAAAATTACCTCCCGCGGAGGCATTAAGAGAATCCTGATCAGCTTGGCTCACACCATTGTAGAAAGTGTCGAGTTGCATCAACTCGGAGAAACCATGGTGAGGACACTTGCGAAGCAATTCTTTAAAACGATCCCACGACTCACTGAATGATTCATCAAATTTCTGAGTGAACTTGATGATCTCATTTTTAAGACTCGTGGTCTTGGAAGGAGGATAGAATTCATTCAAAAATTTCTTAACCAAATCCTCCCATGTTTCAATAGAACGAGGGGGTTGTTTTTCAAGCCAAATCCGGGCTTGTCCCTCGAGGGAGAATCAGAAGAGAAGAAGTTTGATTGCCTCAGATGGGACATTCTTGTATTTGATGGTAGATGTGATCTTGTTAAACCATCGAATATGAGCATGAGGATCGTCCCGCTCAAAACCATAGAATTGACTCTGGGTTACAAGATTTAGTAACCCGGTTTTGAGGTCAAAACTGTCAGCCACGATGGCTGGAACAACAATGGCATCTCCATAACCCTCGACGGGTGCTTGGAGAAGCTCACTCATAGGAAGATCTGCCATGATGACAGAAGTGGGAGAAACAGTACGAATCTCAGATTCGCCAGCGGGGGCAGAATGTCTACGTCGTCTTCGAGGAATTCTGCCAAGCAAAAGTAATGGGCTTGTAGACCTAGAAGAACGAGTGCGCATGCACTAGAAAACAACTCTAAGAATCCTTAGAGCTGCAAGAATTATGAAAATGGAAGGAAGATTCTTTTTGGGTTTTACATGTTTTTGAAATTTGAAAATACGATATTTTTGGCAATCGATCCGTCAAACGAATTGACTTCACGATTATTTTTGTTTTATATGAAAAATATACAATGGATAGATGACATACACAAGTTGTGTTTCAAAAACACGATACTGCAAAACGTTTAAGACACGCGACACGCCTCCCCGGCAGCGGCGCCAAAATTTGATTGGTCCTAAACAGTCAACTAAAGTCAACCAAGGATTTGGTCAACAAAAGTCAAACTAGATAAGGCACAATGCACCAAGGAGAGTACAGGAGTTCTTCCCGGGTCGTTATATCCTGACGAAGCGTGAAATTGTGTTTAAAACGATTCTGAGATCAAGCGTTTATGAAACGAGGATTGGTGAAAGAGATTGATTGAAATTAAAATACAAAATTATGAATGAAAATGATAAACAAACACTACAAACGATTACTAAAAATCTGGAAACAATTACAAATCTAAAAGTGTACGTTTACGTTTAATTAAACGTCTACGTACGAAAATAAAAGTGAAAATAGAAATCTACAAACACCTAGATGATGAAAAACATATTTTTACAATCTAAATGATAAAAGAAAATTTTAAGAAAAAGAAAAATATTTTTTAGACTTTTTAATTATTTAATATTAATTAATTACTAATTACTAATTAAGCTAATTTAAATTAAAATAAATACTAAACTAATTTATAAAATTACCAAACTTTTTCTAAAACTATTTAACAATTACAGAAGTCCTAAAAAATTATAAAAAGTTCCTAAACTTTATAAATAAACTATTTTAGATTTAATTTACTTAATTATCAATTAAAAACTAATTAAACTAAATTAATTAAGAAAAATAGCAAATGAACAGTAACAATGAAAAAACTATTTTCTAAAAATCCTATATAATTAATAAAAGCTAGAAAAAATATAAAAAGATGCTAGAGATTAAAATTAAACACTAAATGATTTTCTTTTTGATTTTTCAATTAAAACTAATTAAACTACTTTTAATTACTAAAATTACCAAATGAAAAGATAAAATTATGAAAATTTTTCTAAAAATACTTAAGACTAACAGAAACCTAGGAAAAATATAAAAACTACTAAGTATTTAATAAAAAAAATAGAAAATAAATTAAAAAGATAAATTCTATTAAATAGAAGCTATCACTAAAAGTAAAAGTGATGATTTTTGGATTTTTCTTTTTGAAACTTAATTATACCCTAAAAACAAACAACTTTTGTGAAAACAATAATTTTGGAACTTAAAAATGAGCTTATTGTAAGCTTATGTTTATGACAGTGAGCTCAGTGAGCTTTTTGATGAAACAAAAGCTATTA
Organism: Artemisia annua; assembly: GCA_014162995.1. Lineage (NCBI taxonomy): Eukaryota > Viridiplantae > Streptophyta > Magnoliopsida > Asterales > Asteraceae > Artemisia > Artemisia annua. The sequence continues at coordinate 110,118 of LBNU01020431.1, read as the reverse complement.
ATAAGCTTATACAATGAGAAACAGAGGTAAAACAAGTTACAACCTAATGATATGCACCCAAAATAAGCTTAAACAACTAGAAAAACACAGTGGAAAATCTAGGAGATGGGAATAAGCAATTCCAAGAGTTGCAGTCCAAACAAGTCCAAGGATGGGGTTGCAGGCCTAATTTGGCTTATGCAACAAGCCCTAAGGACTCAAATAAGCTTGAAAGTGGAAAGCTAGTACTACTAACTCCCCAAGAAACCAATAATCTCAGGCTAAACTCAACTAGGGAACATGTAAAGAGTTTGTGAACTAGGCTCAACTCACTGAAATGGATAATCCATTCAGTTGAGTCAATGAATGGTGAAAGCTAACTCAAAAGCTACCAAACAAGAACCACAGGTGCACAAGCTAAGAAAAGACCCAAAGAGAGCCAAATGAACTAGAATGAACACAATAATCAACTAACACAAGCTTGTGAAAGCTCAAAGGGGTAACAGTGATGGAATTGTAGAGTTCAAGTGAGATATTGCAATAAGCAGTTACAACAATTAAGCAAATAAGCTAAAACTAAGCACAAGCACATAAAGGCTTAGGCAATCACAACAAACATATAACAACAATACTGAGAACTAGAATCAAAGAGGAACATGAAACTAACAAACTCAGTAAACTGAGTTTCTTACAGAAATAACAGTGGCCAAGGGGCAAATTATGAGGTACAAAATAAACAGATTAAAAAGCAAATAAAGCAAACCAAGGGCACAGCTAGCAAAACAACCTAAGTGGCTACACAAAACACCAAGTTGCAAGAGAAATGACCAATTATTGACCAAGTTATGGCCTGAGAGAAAATGGGTCAAACTGGAAGGCTGGGTGGTGCAGGGCAATCAACAGGTCACACACTCAACTTGGGAATCAATTTTGAGCAAGCAATTGAATTCCAAAGCTAACTTTTCTTCTTGATAATGATAAAAAAGCTGCCAAAGTTTACAAAACAACAAATTTTATCTACTTCCAACCAGAATTGAGCACTACAAAAGCTTTTGAAATCTGTTCCATTTTCATCAGTTAAGACTTTTGACTTTTGTGATTTTGAACCAAGTTGACTTTCTTGGATTTTGATTGATCCTAAGCTACTTAATATTACATATTAAACTGTGAGGAAGCTAAAATAAGTGATAACTACCTCTTATGAACTGAAATGACCAATTATGAACACACAAATTTTATGAGTGAAACTGTGGTGAGGTTTGAAAGAGAAATTTTGACTTTTTCTATTTAGCTACTGGATTTTATGCTTTAATTAGCCTAATAGAACCTAGTGTGACAGGAAACAACCAAAAACCACTGCTGAAACAAACTTAAACATACTAAACACCTCAAATCCAAACACCCCTTTATGTAAAACTGACTTTTGATTTTTTAGCTAGTGAGATATTAAGACCATGACATTGAAACATAAGCTCATAAAATGATATAAAAAGCTAAAATGAGCAGATAAATACCACAAACAACCACAAATACTTAAGATTACTACTATGCTTAATTTGACAGTAAAATAGATAAACTGAGTAACAATCAAATCCCAAGAGAAAATAGGCAATCATAAGCAATATTATCACAAATTATCACTAGATAAGCTCAAAAAGCAAAAAGATAATCAGTATTAAGATATGCTACAGTGAACTACAAAAATAGAGTTTTTGAGCTTACAAGGAGCTTTCCAGCTTAGAACTCAGAACCAAGGACCAAAACACACCTATAGCTTACCAATAAGCACTAACCCACTGCCATCCTTAATACACAGTGCTCCTTGCCTTTTTCATCTTCTTTTGTATACTTTTTTTTTAATTTTTTGAGTGATTTTTGAATTCTTATAACTAAACTGTATTTTATAGTTTAAAAGCTTCTAAAAGCTTATAATTAGGCTGAATTAAGTGCAAGGAAGCAATAAACAACAACTTTTAGCAATTCTTAAGGTATATGAGAATTTCAATAGGAAATTGCAAATTCTAACTTATAACTGAAAAACTTAGATTATATATTAGAAATCATTAACAATACACTGATAGAACTGAGTTCTACTTTTGAAAGCTAAAAATTACAACTATGCTTGGATAATTAATAAAAATGACATGAAAACTTTCTACAAAAAACTATCCTCTGGCTCCTTTCTTCTCTTTCCTCTTATAGTGAACTTCTAGGGTTCCACTGAGCTTCTCTATCTATCCCACTTCCATTTTGGACCGTTTGATGAGTCAAATTAATCTCAGCCCTTGAAAGTACTTTTTGGCGCCAAAAGTCTTCAACAGTTTCTCTGGTTACTTGGAGGGCTTTAGGGACAATTAATGCAATTTGGAGCTTTGTTGAAGTTGGTGGAACATGGAATGGGAGGCTGAGGTGGAGGTGAGGAGGGGGAAGGATTAGCAGGTAACCACGTGGGGGAGAAGGTGGGGTGGTTTGACCTGGGTTTGACCGAGGGAAGTTTATAAAAAACGGGGGTGGGTTTTATGAAAAAGGGGGGTTGGGCCGTGGAAGGTTTTGGGCCAGGGGGTAAGTGGTAGTGGGTTTTGGGTTTATGTTTTTATTTTGGGTTGGTTTAATGGGTTTGTTTGTTTTGGGTTAGTAAATATAAAGGGTCCATTGGTTTGTAGTTATATAACACAAGGACCAATTGTGTAATTGCTGAAAAGTTCAAGGACCTGTTATGTAATTTTCCCAAAGTTGTTACAAGGACCAAACTTGCCAAGTTGAATAACCCAAGGACCATAAATGTTATTTTTCCACTTTAAATACCCAAGGACCATTTTTGACATTTTCCAAAAGTCCAGGGACCTTTTCTGCCATTTACCCAAAAATTCATTCAAGGACCAATTTTGACAACTTAAAATATTTCAGGGACCTTGAATGATAAAACTCCACATTTTTAAATTCCAGGGACTATTTTTGCCAATCTTTGAAAGTTGGGGGACTGAAACTGCCAATTATGCAAACTTTGTTCGTTTTTCATCTTTTTTTAAACATTTTGCATTTGAAACATATAAAACACGATCCTTGGATATTTTATGCATTTTGATGCGTTTTTGAGTGTTTTCAGATGTTTTGCAGTTCAGATTTGACCAAAAATGATGAGTGTTTGAGCACTCATCATTCTCGTACTTGACTTTATACATGTGCAGCTTAAAAAACTTTCGCTAGTCTTTTACATAAGGAGCTAGAAAACGTGAATTCTTTTATTAGAATTTGCAAGTTTCTGTATTTGACTTTATATATGCGTGGCTGATTATCGGCTAAGTATTCGCGGATCTCATTATTTGAGATTTGTTAAAATGCGAAGAGCGAGAAATGATAGAGTCTATTTAGAAGTTAGATGCCATACATGGAGTAGTTGGTTCTCTTTAGAGCTCATAAAAGGTACTTGTGGCCTTTTGCTCCCATCAGATTGTTTCACCCTATATCTTGTGTACAAATAATTAAAGACATTTCGGTTTTGACGAAATTTATTTCTTTATGTTTTTAAAAGAATCTTTGCTTTAAAAATTGGGTACACATCAAGGATACAATTCAAGAGTGTTGTATTGTGTTATATGTATGAGGTTTCGGAACTACCCGTTAAAGTTCCTTGGTTATAAGTGAAAAAATTCAAAAAAGTGAAAAAAATGAAGAAAGAAAAGTATGAAAAGAAAAAAAAAAGTGAAAAAGAAAGAATAAAGTTCAATAATGAGATGTATGGATATGTGCTTTAGTATTAGACAAGTTGGTGGCACGTGAGGTACATGTGAATGATCCTAGATCGGGCACATGAGATGCACGTGTAGTACTCCCCAATTAAGGTCTATTATGATGTATGATTCCAAGTCTTTGTTGTATATGTATAAAAGTGTATATGTATCCAAAATCCTTGATGTGGACCTCATTTTTAACGCAAATTTTCTTGAGAGAAGATTAATAACTACTTAGCGTTTTAATTCTTGGTATCTTTATCGCATTAAAAAATATTGGAACGAGAAAATATGAAGCAATTCATTTCTCAACTTAATTTAAAAAATTCTAGATACACTAAGATATGGGAGCAAGAGGTTATTTCACAAGTTACTTTTATGAGTAGTGTTGGCATCTTATTTCTAAGTAGGCTGTGATCTCGTTTATAAGCTTAGTTTGGGGACTTGTGAATAATCAAGGATGACGAATTTTATCTGTATGGTCACTTTTCCATGAATTGTGTTTTCTACTCTATGACCCTAAACGTTATTGCAAAATAATGAGAGTTAACATACCGTCACATGAATAAAGTTGAAAAATACAAAAATAAGTAGTGAAAAGTTAGTATATGGAATAAAATGGGTATACGGGACGTTTTAGGGAATAAATGATTTTGAAATCTCTTTTGAACGTTCTTGCTACTTTTCAAAGTTAGTAGAAAGAGGTTTGGAAATTATTTATTTTAAAAGCGTGATTTGATCACATTGTGTGAGGACACGACAATACCTTAGTCTGGGAGATTTTGGTATGTGTTAATTCACATACCTTTTCATGGCCAAAAACCGACCCAAATAGATTAATTATGCTAACAAATGCCAAAGAATATGTGTTTTTGTGTTTGTGACTGTGCAGGTGCGGATTTATCAAAACTGGACAAAAATCACACAAAAACCGTAAAAAAACGAGCACGAGAGTGGAACGAGTCAGAAAGTCAAAGCTTGGTATCCAAAAGTCAAAGTTGTGCTCAAAAAGTTCAAAAGAAGTCCTTAGAGTTTCAGAATTTGCAAGATTTACCCTTTTGTGAAAGATTGAAGAAATTTCAAGAAAGGTCCCTGAAGTTTTAGAACTTGTCAGATTTAGCCCCTAAAGATTATTTTGAAGAAATGACACCATTAGTCCTCCAACTATTGAAGATGCTCAAAAGAGACCCTTGGATCATATTATTGAAGATTTGCAGAGTTAGACCCAGGAATTTCAGATTGTGCATAATTGGTCCTTGATAATTTTCATTCTCAAAATTCCTAAAACTAAATTTACTAAATCAAAATCTGGTCAAAATAAACCCAAGCCTTTTTTATAAATTTCCAAAACCCATTCTTTTCATTAAATACCAAAGCCCAAAACCCCTTAACCTGGTAACCCGGTCCACTTAATCTAACCCATTCCCACACCCGGTCAAAACCCACCCAACTCAGTCAAATAAATAATAAAAAAACTTTACCCTTTCCCGCCCCCTTTTCACCCCAATTACCCAGGACAAGAACCCTAATTACCTTCCCATCAAATTAACCACAATTAAGGGTAGTAATGTCAAATCAAAGCCTTCTAGAAGGGTGTCAGAGTGTCAGAGCGTGTCAGAAGCAAAGAAGCACAAAGAATGATACGTGACAGCATCTAATTGGGCACACCACGTCATAATCAGTGATCTAAGGGCTAAGATGTAAGGGATTGATTTGTACGGATTAGATTGGCTAAGAGAAAGCACAACCTCACACGGATTTCCAGCTTGGCAATCCTCACTCCTCACCTCTCTCACGTTCCTATAAATAGAAGATCAAATCTGCCATATAGAGAGTAGTTAAGTAGGTTTTAGAGAGAGGAAACTCTGTCAAATTGTATTCAGAAATTAGCTTTGTAATCTCCATTTGTTTTTAATAAAAATTCAGTCTCATTGTTATTTCATAAGCTTTTCTTTGTTTACTTAAATCTGTTGTAGTGTAGTTAAAGCTTTTACCAGCTCATAAACTGATTCCACAAGCTTCTCAGAAGCTCATCTTAGTTTACAAACACTTTTATTTCAGTAATATTTTCTCATTTATAAAAACATTTAAAAATAAAAAAAATATGAAAAATACAAAAATATTGTTAAAATTTCTTGAATCCAGCTTGCATTCAAGCTTATTTGTAGTTTAGAACAACTCATTTTAGCTCTATAGCTTCTGTGAGTGATTAGTGAAGCTCATATCAGTCCCTTGTTAAAAATCTCATATATAGTTAATAATAGTCAAAGTTCAGTGATGGTGTATTGGTGATCCAGTGGTGGTTTGAGCCTATCTTAAAGATAGGCTAGCTTGTGGAGGTTCTCAGCTTTGAATTGTAAGTTCTCAATTACATTTTTCAGTCCTTTATTCCTTTTATATATAGTTATATTCATGAGTTGCTGCATAAATAGTTTGGACTTTGATTCATGTTAGAATACTGTTACATTCAATGTTGTTTGATCCTGTTTTAGTGATATAGTTTGTAGCTGAGCTTGCTTGAATTCATTTTGATACTTGTTTAGTGATTCTGATATGGTTCTGCAAGAGTTTTGATGATTCTGTGATTGTCATTTTTTTATGTGTTATTGCTGTAGTTTTTGATTGTTCTGATCTCAGTAAGTGTTTTGTGACTTAGATTGAGTATAATAGTGGTGAAAGGCAGCTTAGATTTCATCAATGAAGTATTAACAGTTGTTAAAGGAGTGTTTGGTAGATATTAGTTCTCTGTAATCAAAGGAGTTGTGGACTGTGGAATTGGTTGAGTAAGGTTGCAAAAGGATAGAATAGACTAGTATTAGCATAAATTCAGTAGGTATAAAGAGTAAAAGTCAAATTCAGTTAATAATCTCACTAATGCTTGCACTTATGTGATTTGAACCTGCTGAGCCTGTTGAATTGTTGCATTTTAGGTTTGAGATTGTGATTTTAACATTTAAACAAGATTAGTATACACTAATAATGGTATTAATCTGTTGAAATTAGATTTAGTCAAAGTTCATTTGCAAGTATAAAAGTCAACTGTTTCAGCATAAGGTGCTTAGCAGCATTTGTTTTAGGCCTCAATTAGTACATCAATAGAAGGTTTGTGATAGGGCTTTTAGGTTTTTAGTAATCTCAGTAGTTTCAGGAAGCTTTTGCCCCCACAATATCTCAGTTTCTAGCTTATTTGTCTGCTTATTGCTGCTTGCAAAGTAGGTTACAAGTGCTTGTTCTGCTGAGTTTTACTTAGGCCTGCTATAGTACATTTTAGCTTGTACTTTGAGCTTGTTTGTCTATTCTGAGCTTAACTGAGTTTGTTTAAGTGCTTTATTTGGTCTCTAATCTCTTTGGCTTATACTTGAGCTATTTTGCTTATAATAAGTACTTATATGATTGCTTATTTGATCCATTTGTGTGTTATGTGTGAACTTTTGATTTGATTTCATCTTTTTTGAGCTTAATTGAGTACTAGACATCTTCTGTATCAGTTTTAGTAAGATATGTTACAAGTGCTTATAAATAAGCACTTGTAATAAGCTATTTATAAGCCAATAAGCACTTTTCTGCTTATTTTTCCATTTTTCTTATTTTTCATAGATTTCAAATATTATTTTAGTATTCCAATAAAAATTTCAGAATTTTTCTCGTTCATTTACTATTTCTTTTTATTTTTAAATAGTTTTTAGAATATTAAATCAAATTTTAATTTCAAAATAAATCACAAAAAGAAAAAAATATTTTCTGATTTTATTTTTAAATTTCATTTTAAGTTTATTAAGATTTTTAGAAAATAAATTTGTAGAATAAGTTTTTCATTTTATAATTAGATTGATTTTCTTTTATTAAACAAAAATACAAAAATAGTTTTTAATTCATAATAAATAAATAAAAAGTCAAAATAATATTTTTCTTTTTCCGAAAATTTTCTTTTATCATTTTAAAGTTATAAAAATTTCATTTGAGCCCGTAGGTTTAGTCTAGCTTAAAATTCACTTTTTATTTTTTTACATAGACGTTAATTTTAGTTTACGTTTACGTTTTTAACATTTGTGCTTTACGTACTTGTACTTTGTGCATGATTACTTGTTTTTTATTGCATTTTCATATCATTAGTTATAAAACTCAAAAACTTTCACTTTTCACTTTTTCACGACACGATTTCACGAATCGAATATCACGATTCCATTCACCTTCACACAAACACGACCCGGGTTTTGCTTATTCATTGAGTAAATACTTGGATTATAAATACATTTAATTGGTTTTGACATGATCACACCTCTCAACAAAACAGGAAATCCGAAAGGATGATTAGAACTATCAATAACCTTATCCGTACTTTGTTTTTTCAAGCACATCTTCCTCCTAATTATTGGACTGGGGCTCTTAATATGGCTGTTTATCTTTTAAATATATTACCATCACGTGCCATTGACAATGAAGTCCCATTTACTTGCCTTTTTGGATTAAAACCTGACTATAGTCTTTTGCGTACTTTTGGGTGTCTTTGTTATCCCCACGTCGATACTAATAACAAACTTGGTGCACGGGCCACACCTTCTCTTTTCTTAGGTCATGCCACAAATCATCGTGGTTATCGATGTTTAGATTTGAACACCAATAAAATTATTCTTTCACGTCATGTTACTTTTGATGAGACCGTTTTCCCGTTTGCCACAAAGCCATCCACTACCACCATTCCTATTGTAAGTAAATCTTATGAATTTTTGGAAGACTCATCTAATGTCATTTCCAATATTCTAAGATTGTCTCCCACCACTTCACCCAATGTTTCAAATGCTCCTCAAGATGTCCCAACATCTGATGCGCCTATTGAGCCTCCTAGCCCACTTTTTGTGTCACCTATTGCACCAACTACATCCCCTACTACCCCAGCTACACCACCTACTCCAATCTCACTGCCTGTTCCCCCACCCAATTCACCCCATGGTCACACATTCTCGTGTCGGGACTACTCGTCCTAATCCCCGTTATGCTGGTCATGTGTCTACTATTTCTCCTTTACCTAGGTCTCGTAGTGATGCGTTTCATGATCCCAATTGGCGAAATGCTATGTGTGATGAGCACGATGCACTTATTAAAAACAAAACTTGGACTCTTGTACCAAAACCACCGGATGCGAATATTATTCGCAGTATGTGGTTGTTTTGCCACAAGTATTTAGCGGATGGGACTCTTAGTCGCTACAAGGCTCGTCTTGTTGCGAATGGTAGTAATAAGATAGAGGGTGTTGATGTTGATGAGACATTTAGTCCGGTTGTCAAACCCGGTACTATTCGAACAGTTCTAAGTTTAGCTATTTCTCGACATTGGCCGATTCATCAGCTAGATGTCAAGAATGCTTTTTTACATGGGGATTTGGCTGAGACAGTTTATATGTATCAGCCGCCTGGGTTTCGTGATCTTATTCATCCTGATTATGTCTGTTTATTGCAGCGGTCTCTGTATGGTCTTAAGCAAGCACCCCGGGCGTGGTTTCAACGGTTTGCTGCTTATATTACTTCTGTTGGGTTTAGTTCTAGCCGATGTGACTCATCTTTTTTTATTTATAGACAGGGTGATGATACTGCATTTTTGTTACTCTATGTGGATGATATTGTGCTCACTGCTTCATCTGATGGTTTATTACAGCGGCTTATTGCTTCTTTACATAAGGAATTCTCTATGACTGATTTGGGTGCTCTTAATTATTTTTTGGGTGTTTCAGTTATGCGTGACTCTTCTGGGATGTTTTTGTCACAGCGTAAGTATGCTATGGAGATATTGGAACGTGCACATATTATTGGTTGTAACCCTTCTCGGACTCCTGTTGACACTGAGTCTAAATTGGGTGTTGATGGTGATAGGGTTTCTGATCCTAAGTTCTATCGGAGTCTTGCTGGTTCTTTGCAGTATCTTACTTTTACTAGACTTGATATTTCCTATGCAGTGCAGCAGGTTTGTCTTTTCATGCATGATCCTCGGGAGCCTCACCTCTCGGCTCTTAAGCGGATATTGAGGTATGTTCGGGGTACATTAGACTATGGTTTGCAGTTGTTTTCCTCCTCAACTTCTTCATTGGTTGCTTATTCTGATGCTGTTGATACTGAGTCTAAATTGGGTGCTGATGGTGATAGGGTTTCTGATCCTTAGTTCTATCGGAGTCTTGCTGGTTCTTTGCAGTATCTTACTTTTACTAGACCTGATATTTCCTATGCAGTGCAGCAGGTTTGTCTTTTCATGCATGATCCTCGGGAGCCTCACCTCTCGGCTCTTAAGCGGATATTGAGGTATGTTCGTGGTATATTAGACTATGGTTTGCAGTTGTTTTCCTCCTCAACTTCTTCATTGGTTGCTTATTCTGATGCTGATTGGGCTGGCTGCCCTACTACTCGGAGATCAACTTCCGGCTATTGTGTTTTTCTGGGCAACAATCTCCTCTCCTGGTCCTCTAAGCGCCAACTGACGCTTTCTCGTTCCAGTGCTGATGCAGAGTATCGTGGGGTTGCCAATGCTGTTGCTGAGACTTGTTGGTTGCGGAATCTTTTACGTGAGTTGCACATACCTTTGTCTTCTGCTACACTAGTCTACTATGATAATGTTAGTGCCGTTTACTTATCTTCTAATCCGGTTCAGCATCAACGTACGAAGCATATAGAAATTGATATTCATTTTGTACGGGATTTGGTTGCTGCTGGTCAGGTTAGAGTGCTTCATGTACCGTCACGTTATCAGTATGTAGATATTTTTACCAAAGGTTTACGATATGCTTTGTTTCAGGAGTTTAGGACCAGTTTGAGTGTCCGGCGTCCTCCCGCTCCAACTGCGGGGGAGTGTTAGTCGTATGTATTTATCTATTAGAGTTTCAGTCCATGTAATATTTGTATGGGCTAAAGCCCGAGGTCTAGAATATTCTTGTATGGGTATTTATATACCACGTTTGATTATGAATGATAGATATGATTCACAGATTCACACATACTTCTACAGTTTGATGTTTAAATATGTTTAGTGTTTGTGTTTTGTTATATACTTATTATAGCTGTGTTTAGCAAAAGTAGTTGTGAGCAGTAGCAGTGAGCTGTAAGCAGTAGCCACAGCTCACTGCTCACCGCTCACAACTTCTTAAAGAAGCATTGAAAAAATGAGCTTTCCTAAAAAATAGAAAATCACCGAACACTAAAAATCAAAAGCTCATTGCTCACCGCTCATCGCCCCAAAAAGCTTCAAAAACCTCTGCGCCAAACATAGCTTATGTGTTTTGTTATATACTTGATATTTAAAAAAACTTCACAAAACTTGGCCCAACCCACTGTCGAAACTCGTCCAATTGATCCAAAAAAAAAAAAAAAAAAAAAAAAGAAAAAAAAGGTTTACCGAAAACCGATTTAAACCGGTTAGTACCGTTTTGGGTTTGGGTTTTACTTTGCCAAAACCAGTTTCAAACTGGACCGGTTTTAGGCAAAACCGGCTTTTGACTAGTCAATGCGAACCGAAACCGGTTTTTAAACCGGTTGGATTTTGGAAAAAAAAAACCGGTTTGTGCACCTCTATTTAGGATAGTGGGGTTCATACAAGATACATATAGATATTTCTAAATGATTATCTGGACCAGTCTTGGGCCTAGGCAGGCTAGGCCAACGCCCAGAGCCCAAGAGTTTTTACAGTCCGTTTATATATATAGTAGCTCAAATTGTTAGTGCAAACGTTACGACGTTTTATCTATACAATGTCTTCATGTTTTAATGATGACAAACGGGTAACTTGTAATACATAACGTAAAGTGCACAAGTTACTAGTTCACACTTCAACGTCTCTCGACATCACTTCAGGTATGTACAAACACACTTTACCAACTTTGTTAAGTGATCAAAGAAAATATTTTTGTCCTTAAACCTTACATTTTATAAATGTGACAAAACATTTTCTACAAAAATAAACTAGACAAATTATTTTTGTATTTATAAAGAAATGTTTAATAAGAAAAATAAATTTGAAATTTGAATTTCAAATTGTCCAAACGTCCTTATTTCCCGCCCAAATCAGAAAAAATTTCACCAGGTAACATTTCACCACTAAAGGACAAAAACTGTCGGGAAGGTCCCTTAAATAGGTGACAGTCCTTTATTGATAAGGGACCGTCCAAGGTTTAAGGGACCGTCCCTGGCTTCTCATGTTGGCTATAAATACTGACCCATTTTCATCAGAAAAACCAATCCTCTTTGCACAAAAATTTCCTGGTCTTTCCTTTTCATTCTTTGATCACTATAACTCTTTGGTATGTGTTTATAAGTGATCCCGTCATCCACTACATCATGTGCAAGAGAAGAACACTCGAAGTCGTCCAGAATAGAAGTGTTATTGAGTCCACACACCAACTAGTGTTATGATTTTCTTTTTCCTCTACCTCATGGGTAAGAGAAGAACTCTCGATATAGATAAAGATTCGAGATGTTATAGGTGTCCACACACAAACGTAACAAGTGTTACGATGATAGGTTCTATAAATATTGTCAATGTTTTCGACTTGTGTGTGAGTCGAGGATGGGGTTATTTGTGTGAACTTGGATGGTGATGTAGATCCAAGAAGTCTTGTAACTAGATTAGGTCATGTAATTCTTGTATGGTGTGTGGTGTCCTAGTGTGTAGGCTAGGAGTTAGTTGAGTCAGTGTGTGAAGGCTTGGATCGAGTGATGATCTAAGTGTGTCTCGTGTGAAGGCTTGGATTAGGTGAAGATCCAAGTGTGTCTTAGTGTCAAGATTCAAGTGAACGGGAGTGCTCATTCGTGTGAAGGCTTGGATCGTGTGTCGATCTAAGTGGGACAAGAGTGCTTGTTCGTGTGGCCACGTGGGCCTTGGTGTAGATTGGTTCTAGCTAGGATTAGGACTCGACATTCCGCTTAGTGTCGTTAAACTTGGTGTAAGCTTGTGTACGGTTTGTTCCGCCTAAAGGGAGCGTGTTGATTAGTGAAGTAACTCTCGAGTGTGGTACTCGGGGAATGGAGTAGGACGATGATGCGTGGATTGCAGTATACGCAAAAGGTTTTACCTCTCAAGGGATCTTGAGAAGCTTGCAATCCCCACCAGGCAGTATACCTGACCGATGTAGTATAATGTAGTGACAAGTACCGGAGGATTCATCGTTCTACTTGGGGAATAGTGTTCGTTAGGATTGAAAACTACTCTAATTAGGTCTAAGGGTGAGGGATGATTTTTTTTATTTTTATATATTATGAAAGCAAGTAAAATCTCGGTTTTGAAGGAGTGGGCGAAATTAGTTGCTAGTCAACTAACCCAAATAACTACAAATGCAATAAAATAAAATGACAATAAAATAAATGTGAGAGAAACTAATATGGAGAAAAACGTGTTTACTTAGGTTTCACAACTCCCTAGCTATCTTTTACCGGTTGATTAGTTTGTTACAATTGCGTAGATGACGGGTTGTATTCCTTAATACCATTCGTGGGGGCGTGTACATCCTTCCCCAACTCTATAAGATCCTATCTCTTCCTATGACGACACGTTTAGTATCCTATCATGGCCTCATTAATATTCTCTTATGCATTAAACACAACCAATTAAATCGTAGTACACATCCGATTCATGTTTCCTAAGACGTTCTAGCAAGTTACCAATTGGAAGTTAGCTAGTTTTCTTAAGCCTAATATTGAAATCATTCATCCACAACAATTAATAACCAATAATCAGTAGCTAGGTTTCATTACATCTAAGCAAACACAAGAAAAACCTAGCCTAGCATGCTAATGTAAAGACAAGCATAAGATAGAATCAAACAACACATAGACATATTGATTGATTAATGGAAGACTTATCTTTAATTAAGCATGGATGAAACAAGGGTGAAAAACCCTTGAAAATACTGTAAAACTCGACCTAGGGTTTATCCCAAAGTTCTCCCAAAAGTTCTCTCTCTAATGAATGAAAAATAGAAAACTATATATAGAGATTACAATCTGACGGCGTCATGTTATAGCTCTTGACGTCGTCACCTCGCCGGCAAAGCAACTCTCGGATTGCTCAGATCCAACTTTGACGGCGTCACCTTATAAAAGTTTCTGGGCCATCTCCTTTTGCTGCAACACGTGACGGCCTTGGCGTCACAAAGGATGACGCCGTCACGTTTTAATTCCCAAAATCTTTCTGGCGCGTCTCGTGTAAACTTCATATCCACCTCTTTCTCAACACATGACGTCGTCACCTTGTAAGGTGTCACGCCGTCAGGTACTATTTCCAGCATAATTTTGAGACTTTGTCGCTTCCTTTTTCAGATTTCTTCTCTAAAGTACCTAAAATGACAAAAGGAACGATTTAAGGCAATATTTGATCAAATAATTAAGGATTAGGGCTTAAATGACCCCGTAAAGGCGTAACACTTTTCGCCTCATCAAATACCCTTACACTTGAGATTTGCTTATCCTCAAGCAAAATGCGCTTTTATTCTAATCAAAATACAAGTTAGGGGTCATTTAACACTAATATAAAAGTAATTACAACAAATGATCGTTCCACTTCAATCAAAATAAGCACGAAAATTATACACTAGCACCTCACAAGTAGCGTTTGGATACTCACATCTCTCGGGTGTTATAAAAGTATATATCATAAATGGAAATGGAAAATATCTCTCACTACCTGTCATAGCACATAGATTACCATAGGCTTGGGAAATGATCAAAAACATCCACCACTTTGGCGTAAGCATCTAAGATAAACTATCAAAGAGGTCTTTCAAAGGGTTGTAATGTAAGGTGTAGATATGATAAACACGGTTTTGTTGGATAAAGGCAATCTTTACTGGTGGCGAGTTAATCATCTTGGTAAACTACATGTACAATTTGGCATTGCTAAGCCAAGACTCGACTCGACTTAAGCTAATAAAACAAAAATAACTAAAACTTAAAATAAACATAAAAGAAAACGGGATGGTAGTCCATATGTCTTTTTCACTTTTCTTTTTCTACGTTTTTTTTTCTTTTTCTTGATTTTTNATTCTAATGACTCGAATTAAGATAATCGAAACACTTGGAGTACTTTAAAACATTTACGCATACATGGGGGTAATAATTGATGTTTTTCCCCATTACTTCATAACACTAGTATTTTACCCATGAGTCCCAATCGTCCCAAAACAATATGTACAAAATATGACTCGACTTAGCAACCATGTAATCAATTAGATAGATGAGTGCATACAAGGTAGGCTAAGGCGATTTTGGTGTACATTTGGGGGTGGATTGTAAACAAATTCTTCCTTTAAGTAAAATGCTTAAAGTTAGAAACAAAAAAGATAGGCTCTGAGTGGTGTACTAGGGGTATCGTGTACTAAAAATGAGTACATCGCTAAGGTGTGGGAAAATTATTTGACCAATGAAGTCAATGTAATTATAATACAGGTGTAAACACAAGGGTTATCCTAATGCCTCTTATCATGTAGTAAATCCTAACTACACGAATGTAGTCTCACTAGCAGTCTCGGGATAAATCACTAACGCAAGTTCTAGAATCTAGGTACTACCGTACACTCATAAGCACTAATAATAAATGCTTTTCCTAACAAATCTAGGGGCGAACCTCACATATTTGGGGGAAAATTTTTTGAGTGGTACGGTTTTTCGTGCTAGTCATACAACTCCTATCCATGAGACGCTCATTAAGACTAAAGTTTTACTCCTATATGTTGTAAAAAAAATTAAATTTGGCGCTAAAATCGCCCTAACAAATATTTCTCTTAGTTTTATTACACACCTACTATTAGACAAACAAAATAAAGTGTAATTGCATTCTCTAAGGTATCATCATTTACCCCCCCCCCCCTACACTTAAACCGAACATTGTCCCCAATGTTCAAATAAAAAGATGTAAAAGTAAAGAACGTAAAAGTATGAAACAAATACTCCCCTGATTCGTTTGGTGTGGATAATGTGGTAACATGGTTAGATCCTCCTCCAAGAAAATGAAGGTAAAAGCTTTCCTTCCAAAATATAAATCATCTTCTTGTCCAATATAACCTGTTAAACCTGAGAAAACAATCATGNTAAAAGTATGAAACAAATACTCCCCTGATTCGTTTGGTGTGGATAATGTGGTAACATGGTTAGATCCTCCTCCAAGAAAATGAAGGTAAAAGCTTTCCTTCCAAAATATAAATCATCTTCTTGTCCAATATAACCTGTTAAACCTGAGAAAACAATCATGGCAAACCTCGCGTAAAATCGGCGGCAAAATCTATATATAATAAAATCCTAGAAAATGAGTAAAGATATAATGCTTGTGGAATGAATATTTGCAGATTCCTGGAGTTTATAAGTTTAAGATTTTAACAAAACTTTACGATTCTGGCAGAAAAACAAAACTTGCAAAATTTTTCCAGAATTTTACTCCTGACGTCGTCAGGTTATAATGCCTGACGCCGTCAGAGTGACCTGACAGAAATTTTATATTTTGTTTCCGGAAAATTTCCAGAAAAACCTATGCCTTAATTCCTGGAATTCCTACAAAATATTCATTATGACTCGATACAAGCATTTGACTCAAACAAATACTAATATGTATGTTTATTTAATATTGTTATGATTCATGTTTACTCTTGTTCTTATAAACAAATTTGGATTTCCCTTACACTTATCTTTTGCGAAATACCTTTATATGTAGTTAAGACGAAGTTAAAAACAAAATAAAGCATTTTCACAATTCATTTTGAAACATGAGCCACAAACAATAAAAATAAAGCACACATACGGAAACAAATAAACAAACAAAGCAAACAAATAAAGCTTGGGTTGCCTCCCAAGAAGCGCTTTTCTTTATAAACGAGTCTTGTAGCTAGACTCAAAGTCACGTCCTATCCTATGTGAGTGAGTTCCTAATCGAAGACATCCTTAGGGTCGAACTTAGTGTGTAGTTTTCTATCGGTTTTCTTGGTTCGATAAGTGACTCCTCCCAAACTAACCAGTTAACCAGGTGTGGTCAACCAAGTCAAATGAGGGAGAGAGTGATCAATTAATGATCCGGTGTAAGCACAGTGTATCCCCGGGTTGTTATATCCCGACGAGATTGAAATTGTATTTTTGAAAACGTTTTGGGAAGAGTGATCAGGAATAGTAACCAGAAAGAGATTTTGATTTGTTTTTACACTAATGATTGCTTGGAATGATAATAAACAATATTAACAAACACAGAATTACAATTAACAGTAAAAATCTAAATGCGTGCTGAAAAAGTGGAAATATGCAAAATTTAACTACAGGGGGTGAAAATGCAACTTTTTCAAACTTAAAATGAAGATAAAATTAAATGAAAAAGAAATTTTTTTTTGATTATTTTAATATTTAAATATTAATTAATTAATAAAACTATTTAAAAACTTAATTAAAACTAATTAAAGTTAATTCTAAAAAATAACAAAGATTACAAATTTAACCTAGAAAATTGCAAAATATTTTCTAAAAATCTAAAATGACTTAAAAGATTTGTAAAAATTAAAAAGAAATATTTTTGTCATTTTGTGGAGATTTTATAAATTAAAAACTTAATTGATATTTAAAGTCTAATTAAACTATTTAAAAGGAGAAAATTAGAAAATGAAAAGAGAAAATTATAAAGATAATTTTTACAGGCTCTAATTAAGATTAAAAAACTAGGAAAATTATAAAAATGAAAATTATATTAAATTCTAACAACTATGCAAATTTTGTTTTGGTTTTTCTAATTAAAATATTTTAATTAAAATTAAATCTAAGAATTACCAAATTAACAGTAGAAATTATGGGAAATTTACTAAAAGTACTAATTTTTATGTAGAACTTAGGAAAATTATAAAAAGATGTTACTGTTTAACAAAATCTATTAAAACTATTTAATTTACTAATATTAATTAATTACTAATTAAACGTTTTTAATTTTAGTTAATACTAAATGAATAGAGAAAATTCTAATAAAATTTATACAAATACTTTAAGATACTAGGAATTTAAGAAAATTATAAAAACAGATTAGTACTTAATAAAAATTTAAAAAGAAAAATTAAAATCTAAATTATATTAAATAGAAACTATCACTTTTCTTAAAAAGTGATTATTTTTGGATTTTTCTTTTTGAGACTTGATTATATGACAGAAATGAACAACTTTTATGAAAACTCTTTTTATGTCTCAAAAATAAGCACTGTGAGATGATAAATGATTAAGCAGTTTGACTTTGGTCAAACTAGCTATGCAAAATCTAGAAAGAAGCCACACAATGATCACAGATGATTAAATAAGTTACAAACAACTTAATGGGACCTAAATGAACTAAAATCAACAGGTATATATGACAGAATAAGCAATAAGCACAAATAAGCAATCCAAAATTACCACAGTTTCACACAGACTTGGGACAAACTTGCAGACCTTGTGGGGGCCCACAGAAGTGATCTAGGGTCTAAAATGAAACTTGATATGAAAAATAGGCTGGGTTGGCTTCACAATGAACCAAAAAGTGGAGCTTATGGTTCACTGTAGAGCTTTTGGTGAGCTTGTGAAGTTGGGGTTGATGGGTCAGTATACACTGACTCAGTTTATACAGTGGAAATGAGACAAAAAAGATGGGACTAGCAGCCCTAGTAAATAAGCTCTAAACCACAAAATAAGCAATGGACTATGAAATATGGCTGATAAGCTTTCCAAAAAGCTAAATCTCAAAGGGTGGGGTCCACTAATGAGATCTATGGAAGCTTATGAAAATGGCTCAAGGACTGTGTACAGGGCAACTATTTGGAAAACAGACAAGTGTAAGGGCTATTTTTTTATGAGCAAATGATTTCCAAATTGTGATTTTGCTTTTGATTCAGGTTCAATACCAACCAAAGAACTCAAAACAACAAGAATATTTCATTTCCAATCCATATTGAACTCTGTGCAAGCTTATGAGTTTTGGTACAAATTGTAACACAGGACAGATTTAGAAAAATGTTCTAGGAAAAAGCTATCCAAAAAGCAGTCTAATAAGCAATCTAAAAATTATGAAAAATACACTAAACAAGATGAGCAGCCAAAGATTAAAACCTAAAAAGCACAAATCAAGAACTCTAATATTAAAACCTACAAGAATTCCTAAGTTTATTCAAAAACTTTTTTCTGTAAATTTGACTTTTTGATTTTCACTCTTGTTTTGACTTTGATGAGATTCTAAAGCTCCTAAGTGACTTAATAAGTTGTTAATGGTTAAAATAAAAGTGGTTTAAGCTTTGTTAACAACTTTTGCACCTAATGGATGATTATGGAACCAAATCTTTTAACAGAGAACAAATGATGTGAGATCAAAGGTAATTTTGACTTTTTTACTAAAGACACTGAGTTTTTATGTCTATTCTGAGCTATTGTGACTTAAAAGGACTTGTGTGAACCACAAACAACAACCATAACAGACTTGAAACCAGTTAATCACTCTGAACCAAACACCCTTTTAACTGTTTTAATCTTTGATTTTCAAAAGGACTTGATGATTTAGACCACAACCTTGGTTCCAAATGACTGATTATGCTACCTTAAACTGATTTAAGCACAGAAACACCAGTTTAATCCACAATTACTTAGGATGATCACTAATGCTCTTTTGACAGTAAAGATAAGGTTTGATCACACAGATTATTTTACCAACTAAAGACTTGATTTTAAGCTATATTATGACTAAAGGACACAAAATAAGCACAAAGGACACAGAGATAAGCAATTATAAGAACTAATACAGTAAAATGAAAATTACACTAAAAATTGAGATTTTTGAAACTTGAAAGTAGAAAACCTTAGCTCTAGCTTAACTAGAGTTTCTTTATGCTCAACAAGCTCCAGCTTATTCAGAGAATAAGCTGGTAAAGTCCATCTTGCCCCTCCATTGTAGGCAACTTCCAAAAGCTCTCCACAGTCCAAAGCAAAGGTACCCTGTGATGTTTTGTTTCTGAATTTTTTTAACTTTTTATGTTTTCTTAAGTCTAATTAAGTCCTAAGTGAGCTTATGGAACAGTAACCTTAAAAATAGAGCATGATTAGAACCAAAACAGAATTTGAAATTGAATTTACAAAACAGAATTAGAACTGAATAACTTGAGATTTTTTTGATTGCCAAAAGATTAAAGTACAATTTAGAAACAGATTACAAGCTTTGAAGATTAAACTTAACAACTACAAATTGAAATTACATAAATTCGACACTAAATATTGACTAAGTGACTACATGCCTTATCAAATGGCTACAATGTCCTATTTATAGTGATAAATTAGGGTTCTTGGACATCTCTGCATCTTTCCCACTTGAATTCTTGACCATTGGATCTCTGAAACTCAATCTAAGCCTTCCACGTGTTTTGGCGCCAAAAATGGTAAACTGCAATTTGCACTGTGGAGGGGTGGTGGCATTTATTGTGGGGGTAGTGGGTTAGGTTTGGGCGGTGGGATGTGACGGAGGCAAGTGGTGGAGGTGGTGAGGTGACTGGCAAGTGGAGATGGTGGAGGTGTGAAGTGTGAACGGGGAAGGAAGGGGGGGAGGTCTGTGTTTAAATTATAACAAAGGGCATTTGGGCTGGTGGGGTTTGGTCAGGCAAAAGGTTGGGCCCAAGGAGTATTAAGGAAGGGTGGGTTGTGTTGTGTTGGGCTGGATTGGGTTTGGGGTTTATAATAAAGTGTATCCGTTTGGTTTGTAGTGTTTTAAAAGCCCAAGGACTAAAGTGTAATATTCTAAATTTTGAAGGGCTGAGTTTGATAACTTTCCAAACTTTATCAAAGGGGCCATTCTAGCCAAGGATGAATAGTACAAGGACCACAGTTGATATTTTCCATTTTTACACCTCCAGGGACTAAATCTGCCAACTTGTGAAACTTCAGGGACCAAACAAGTAATTTTCAAAACATTTACCACAAGGACCAATTGTGTCATTTATGAATAGTACAAGGTTTATTTTTGATTATTTTCACTTTTTAAATGACCAAGGACTATTTTTGACATTTTTCAAACTTGGGGGACCAAAGTTGTAAATTTGAGATTTTTGATATTCAGAGGATTTGTTTTGACAACTTATGAATCCCCAAGGACCTTTTATGATATTTTGCATGTTTTGAAATAACCAGGGACTAGATTTGACAATTTGTGAAAGTTGAGGGACTGAAACTGCCAATTGTGCAAACTTTGTTCGTTTTTCATTTGTTTTCAAACATTTTGCATCTACAACATATAAAACACACTTTTGGAATATTTTCACTATTTTGATGCATTATTGGGTGTTTTTGGATGTTTTGGCAGTTCAGATTAGGTAAAAATGATGAGTATTTACACACTCATCAATAAGACTTTTCAAACTTCTCTCCATCCGGATCATATAGTATCATTTTCATGTGTCATTTTCCATCACCTTCCTTAGGTGGCTTATCCCAATTCCACTTACACTTATCACCTTCCCTTTTCCACTTGTTCATCCCTAGGTTGATAGGCATTACTCCTAAGAATTCAATCATTTTCCTAAAGACTAAGGGATCCTCAAAGGGGTTTAATTCCTCATCCCTAGCTATGAGTTGCTCAACCACATGTGTTCGGTTTACAAATTCCTCCTTGATGCGTGGTTTGCGGCCTACGCAGTAGGTTTTACCTCTCAAGGGATCTTGAGAAGCTTGCAATCCCCACCAGGCAGTGTACCTGACCGATGTAGTATAGTGAAGTGGCAAGTACCGGGTGATTGATCGTTCTCTCGAGGAATAGTGTCGTTAGGATTGAAAACTACTCTAATTAGGTCTAAGGGCGAGGGATGATTCTTTTTGTATTTTTATGTTTTATGAAGAGCAAGTAAAAATCTCGGGTATTTGGAAGAGTGGGTGGAATTAGTTGCTAGTCAACTAACCCAAATATCTACTAATGTAATTAAAATAAAATAACAAGAAAATAAAAGTGGTTTTGAAACTAAAATGGAGAAAAGTGTGTTTAATTAGATTTCATTACTCCCTAGCTATCTTTTACCGGTTAATTGGTTTGTTACAATTGTGTGGATGACGGGTTGTATTCTTTAATACCATTCGTAGGGCCGTGTACGATCTTCCCTAACTCTATAAGCGCAAACTTCATTCTATAGCGACACGTTTAGTATCCAAACTATGAAATCACTAGTAATTACTCATGCATTAAATACAACCAAATAATCGTAGTACACATCCGATTCATGTTTCTTAAGACGTTCAAGCAAGTCACCAATTGGAAGTTAGCCAGTTTTCTTAAGCCTAACATCGACATCACCTACCCACAACAATCAATAACAAACCAACAACAAGTAATCAATAGCTAGGTTTCATTAGATCTAAGAAAACACAAGAGAAACCTAGCCTAGCATGTTAATTGAAAGACAAGCATAAGATATAATCACACAACACATAGACATATTGAATGATTTAATGGAAGACTTCTCTTTAATTAATCATGGATGAATCAAGGGGGAAAAGCCCTTGAAAAAGGCAGAAAATTCGACCTAGGGTTTATCCCTAAAGTTCTCCCAAAAGTTACACACTTAATGAAGAAAATGATGCGTGGTTTTGTGACCTTACAACAGGTTTTACCTCTCGAGGGATCTCAAGAGGCTTACAACCCCACCAGGCAGTGTACCTGACCGATGTAGTATAGGATAGTGGTAAGTACGGGGGATTGATCGTTCTCTCACAGGGAATAGTGTTCGTTAGGATAGAAAAGCTACTCTAATAGGTCTAAGGGTGGAAGGAAGATTCTTTTTGTATTTTTATATTTTTTTGAAAGCAATTAAAATCTCGGTTTTTAGAGGAAGGGCGGAATTAGTTGCTAGTCAACTAACCCAAGTTTACTACTTATGCAAATTAAAATAAAATAAATATCTAAACTATTGTGGTTGTGAAAACAATATGGAGAAAATTGTGTTTACTTAGATTTCATTACTCCCTAACTATCTTTTACCGGTTAATTGATATGTGTGTTACTTGTGTGGATGAAGGGTGTATTCCTAATAACTCATGGAGTGGCATACATATCTCTCCAATTCTATGAGCTCTTATCTCGCCCTATGCCATGCACGGCACAACCATAGGGGTTGTAAACAGTGGCTCATGCGTTAAATACTACCTTAATAGCCTAGTATGCCTTGGCTACATGTTTCCCAAGACGTTCAAGCACGTTACCATAAAGGAGGTTGGCCAGTTTTCTTGAGCCTAACATTGATGGAACAATCATCCCAACAAACAACAACACACACCAATCAACCAATAATTAATAGTTAGGTTTCATTAGATCTAAGCAAACACTAGAGAATTTAGCTACACATGTTAATTAAAAGACAAGCAAAAGAGATAATCAACCAACACATAGACATATTGATTGAATTAAAGTGAAGACTTATCTTTAATTAAGCATGAGGGTTCCAAGGGTTGGAAACCCTAAAATGTACAGAAAATTCATCTAGGGTTTGGTGCCAAAAGTTCTCCACAAAGTTCCACTCTTAATGAATGAAAAATAGAAAACTATATATAGATTTTACATTCTGACGGCGTCAGGTTATAGAGGCTGACGCCGTCAGCTCGCCGCCATTAGGTTTCTTGGATGGCCTAGATCCACTTCTGACGCCGTCACTCTCTATTCCTCTCTGGGCCGTCACTCTTTAAATCATAACCTGACGGCCTACATCTTCTAACACCTGACGGCGTCAGGTGTTAATTTCCAAAATCTTTCTGGCCCGTCATTTGATAATTGGTTTCCACTCTTTTGTCAAGGCTTACTGACGGCGTCACCTTGTGACTCTGACGCCGTCAGGTTGTAATTTCTGCTTCTTTTGAGACTTTGTCGTTTTCTTCACTTTTATGCTCCAAAAACGTCCAAATATGCATGTTTTCCAGAAATCCTCTCAAAAGTACCTAAAATGACAAAAGGAACGATTTAGGGCAATATTTGATCACATTTATACGAATTAAGGCTTAAATGACCCCCTAAAAGCGTAACACTTTTCGTCTCATCAAATACCCTTACACTTGAGATTTGCTTGTCCTCAAGCAAATGAGCTTTTATTCCAATTAAAATATGAGTTAGGNTAACCTGACGGTGTCAGGTGTTAATTTCCAAAATCTTTCTGACCCGTCATTTGATAATTGGTTTTCACTCTTTTGTCAAGGCTTGCTGACGGCGTCACCTTGTGACTCTGATGCCGTCAGGTTGTAATTTCTGCTTCTTTTGAGACTTTGTCGTTTTCTTCACTTTTATGCTCCAAAAACGTCCAAATATGCATGTTTTCCAGAAATCCTCTCAAAAGTACCTAAAATGACAAAAGGAACGATTTAGGGCAATATTTGATCACATTTATATGAATTAAGGCTTAAATGACCCCTTAAAAGGGTAACACTTTTCGTCTCATCAGAAAAAATCCTAAAATATATATAGAAAATACATTCTGACGGCCTCAGGTTATAATTCCTGACGCCGTCAACTCGCCGTGTCTAGGGTTATCGGATCACCTAGATCTACTTCTGACGCCGTCAGCCTTTGAAACCTTCTAGGCCGTCTCTCTTTAACTTAACACCTGACGGCCTAGGACTTGTAACACCTGACGCCGTCAGGTGTGAACTTGTAGAATCCTTCCTTGGTCATCTAGTAGATTCTGAATCCACCTCTTTTATCTTTAGGTGATGGCGTCAGCATCCAAAGCCTGACGCCGTCAGGTAGGAATTCCAGCTTGATTTGGGACTTTGTCATTTTCTTCACTTTTATGCTCCAAAAACGCCCAAATTGCTTCCTTTTCCAGAATTCCTCTTCAAAGTAGCTAAAATGACAAAAGGAACGATTTAAGGCAATATTTGATCATAAAATAACGATTTAGGGATTAAATGACCCCCTAAAAGCGTAACACTTTTTGCCTCATCACTCCTCTAGATAGAATAGGCGTTGAGGTCCTATGAAATCTCCGTTTATCCAAGGTCCATATCTAGAAGGTCTAATATTCATATCCACCCAATGAGGTGTTGGTTCATCCTCATTATCGTAACTATGCTTCTTAACATCGTAGACCGACCAAGTCTCACCTTCTCCTACCGCTAACTTAGATTCCTTACAATCAATCATGGCACTAGCGGTTGCTAAAAATCCTCTTCCTACTAACAATGGGCATTTAGTATCACTAACCATATGAAGGACATGGAAGTTCTCTAAAATAGTCAATCTTCCCACGTGAATTACTACATCTTTGATCATTCCAACCGGGTGGGCAACACTTCCATCCGCTAGACCAATTATCACTTTCGTCTCCTCTAACTTTCCTAGCTTAAGGGTGGTGTAAAGGGACAAAGGAATCAAGTTAAGGTTTGATCCTAGATCGGCTAGTGTGTCGAAAGCTTTGGAATTCCCTATCTTACAAGGTAAAATAAATATACCCGGATCATCAAGTTTCTTAGGTAATTTGTTTTGAACGAAAGCGGTCCCATTTCTACCCAACTTAAGTCTCTCCTCATATTTTTCTAAGAGGGCATTATAGTAAGGGGCACGGGTTAAGACATCAATGACGGGGCGCTCAAGGTGAAGTTCCTTAAATTCATCGTCAAGGTCTTGTGTAGCAGGTGTTTCAACTATGTTATTGACCGATTTAGTATTGGATGTTTTACTTTCANACAAAGGAATCAAGTTAAGGTTTGATCCTAGATCGGCTAGTGTGTCGAAAGCTTTGGAATTCCCTATCTTACAAGGTAAAATAAATATACCCGGATCATCGAGTTTCTTAGGTAATTTGTTTTGAACGAAAGCGGTCCCATTTCTACCCAACTTAAGTCTCTCCTCATATTTTTCTAAGAGGGCATTATAGTAAGGGGCACGGGTTAAGACATCAATGACGGGGCGCTCAAGGTGAAGTTCCTTAAATTCATCGTCAAGGTCTTGTGTAGCAGGTGTTTCAACTATGTTATTGACCGATTTAGTATTGGATGTTTTACTTTCATGGTCTTTTTGAAGAATTCGAGTTTGCTTGAAACACGTGCTCATGGCGTTGACCGAATAGTATTGTGGACAAGAACTACGAGACGAAACTGAAGAGATGGCGTTAACGTTTAGTTTCGGGTTCTTGACCGTGTCGCTTGGGAGTGCTCCCATTTCTCGGTCATTGAGAACTTTCAACAAGGTGTCAATCTTATTAGTCATCTCGCTTTTCTTTTGTTTGAAATCGGACTCAAACTTGGCTAGACGAGCGTCTTAAGATGCCATAAAATTGGACATCAATCCTTCAAAATTATTGGTACTACCATAGTTGTAAGAAGGATTGTTGTTGAAAGTACGGAATGAGGATGAACCGTTTGGTTGGAAACGATTAGGTGGATTGAAAGAATTGTTTTGGGGCGTGTTTTGGTTTTGCTTCCACCTAAGGTTTGGGTGATTTTTCCAAGAGGGGTTGTAGGAATCACCGTAAGGGTTTGGCTCGGGTTTGAAAATGTACCACTTGTCTCCTGCTCCGTCGGTACGCGAGGATGCGTAGTCCGCAAAAGCTTGTTCGGGGAGTTCCATGCAATCACTAGTGTCGTGGGGACCACTACAATACTTACATGAAGAAGTGATTTTGTTCACTTGGCTTAAAGGCTTAGGAGCTTCGTCGGATTTCATGAGAAACCTGACTCGGTCCTAAAGTTCCATGATCCTACGGTCGGGAGTGCTTGAATTATTCGAAGGCAAAGATATTGCCTTGACCATTTTGTTCAAATCACGAGGGTCATTCCAACTTTTGTTGTCATAGAGAGCAAGATTTTCTATGAGTTCCCATGATTGTTCTGCACTTCGATCACGTAGCTTACCACCAGCCGCTTGGTCAATGGTTTGCTTCGTGGAGGGATTGATATGGTCATAGAAGATTTGGACTTGGAGCCAAAGATCTAGGCCATGGTGAGGGACTTTTTGGAGTAAGTCCTTGAATCGAGTCCATGCCTCGTAGAGGGTTTCGCCTTGACGTTGTTGGAACATCAAGATATCATTCCTTAGCTTGGTGGTTCTCCCCGGTGGGAAAAACTGAGCAAGGAAACGAGTGGTGAGATCATCCCAAGAGGTGATGGATCCTGCGGGTAGACGCTCTAGCCATTGACTAGCTTGGTCTCGAAGAGAGAATTGGAAGAGACGCAATCGGATCGTCTCTCGAGTGTTAACATCAAGATCTATGGAATCTACGATTTTAAGAAAGTCCTTGAGATGTTGATTTGGATCTTCGGAAAGAAGTCCATGGAATGCACATCCGCTTTGCACAACCGGATGGTGTCGGATCGCAAGGGAGACACATTGGCTCCTTGAGTGAGCTCAATGGTGTTTTGATAGCCTTGGTGGCTAGGACGGGAGTACTCTCCTAAAGTGCGGGCTCTAGGAGGTTGGTTTTGTTGTGGTGGGTTTTGTTGTGGTGGGTTGATGGGATCAAAGATATTACCACCTTCCATGATGGCGGATGGTAATGGTTACGAACAAAGAAACGAAGAAAAAAATAGACTAAAGAAAGCCTATAAAAATAAAAATAAAAATCTCACTAGAAAGGAATCTAGTGGGTAGACCTAAATAAAATAAAATTCAACCTAAACAATAACTATTCCCCGACAACGGCGCCAAAAACTTGATGCGTGAATTGCAGTCTACGCAAAAGGTTTTACCTCTCAAGGGATCTTGAGAAGCTTGCAATCCCCACTAGGCAGTGTACCTGACCGATGTAGTATAGTGTAGTGGCAAGTACCGGGGGATTGATCGTTCTACTTGGGGAATAGTGTTCGTTAGGATTGAAAACTACTCTAATTAGGTGTAAAGGTGAGGGATGATTCTTTTTGTATTTTTATGTTTTATGAAAGCAAGTAAAATCTTGGTTTTGAAGGAGTGGGCGGAATTAGTTGCTAGTCAACTAACCCAAATAACTACAAATGCAATAAAATAAAATGACAAGAAAATAAATGTGAGAGAAACTAATATGGAGAAAAACGTGTTTACTTATATTTCACTACTCCGTAGCTATCTTTTATCGGTTGATTAGTTTGTTACAATTGCGTGGATGACGGGTTGTATTCCTTAATACCATTCGTGGGGGCGAGTACGTCCTTCCCCGTAGGACCTTGGATACAACCTAAATCACGACCTTCTTCATCAAATCTTAGAGAGAGAAAGAGAGATGTAGAGAGAGAGAGTGGGAGGATCAAGTGTGTGAAATATATAGAACTATGTGTATTACCAATGATCACAACTTCAAATGAAGGTTTACACTTCTTAATAAAGGCTAGGCATATTCAGCTTTCAATGCTTTAAAGTTTTAGCCTTGTAAGTTCTACTTCTAATAAACATGAACAAACAACTTTGACTAGACTTTCTTACGCACTATTACAGATTCAGGGGCGTTATAATGACCAGCATTCATAATTAACAAATACGATGCTAATTCCGCTAAAGTGTTGGTCATTGAAGGTTGCGATGACGTCTTCGTCTTTATCTTTAAACTTCACATTATAGCTCTTGAGTTTTAAGAAACATTAGCTAAGTAATTGTTCCATGTTCATCAATTGTTTGGTTCTTCATGCTTTGTGTCTTGTACTGAATAGACTTTATCTTTGTTCTATTAGTTGTATAGATAGGTTGTTCATACTGCTTATGTCACTACTAATCGTCTTTGAGGTTAATCGTTTTCTAATGCTCATACATCTTTAGTCTTTGCTAGATATATTTGATGTGCGGTTCTTTACTTTGATCTTTGCTCGCTTTACTTTGTAGATTCTCTTTTTGGGTAGAATCTTTCTTTACTGTTGCTAACTTTGTGCTTTGTGAGAACTTTCTTTGACTTTGGATGTGTCGTATGAGGGCATGTGGAATCTTAGGTGGTGGTTGTACCTGCATAAACAGTTAGGCAATAAAAATGCCGGTAGCTTACGGTTCGAAATTAGAGCATCGTCACAGCATATTGGAAGCTTTCTCCAACCTTACATGGCCGTCCTCTACTCCGGTA